>JAQIWU010000979.1:0-19772 GCA_034696445.1 Isotomiella minor | reverse complement strand
TACCATCTAGCAACCATCAAAGAGTAAACATAGTCTATGGGAAATGGAATCTTTTCATACAAGGATGCGATAAACAGCTATTTTGCCATGCATATAAACGACTTTTTTTTACCTTAAGCGATGACAATGACAACTGATGAATAAAGGAATGTATTATGTATTCATCGATATAGAGAAAGTTCGACGACGTTTTACCTGTGTACGTCATTTTTGCACGAGCAATGGTAAAATTTGAATTTTTTGAAACTCACCGAGAGCAACAATGGCATTCTGTGCCACTTTCCTTCCTTTTCTATAATGTCTCATACACAAAGTAAAATTTGACTAGCAAACTTTTTTGCCATTAAAATTACAAAGTCGTTCTACTGAATTCTTTTATGGTAATTACTGTCAGCGGGTGCGGACGGAACTTATAGGACCACCACACGGCAGCATAAAATGAAACTGGTGTTGGGTCCAGGTTGCGTTTCACCGTCTTCGGAGGGGAAACCCACCCACCCAGTCCTGTTCATCTACTTCACATTATTGCTGAGTGATTTTTCCTTGAATTTATAAGAATTTCTGGAGAAAGACGCATAAACACAAGTTGGTTTCCTAGACAAATTTTTGACTGTACCTTGTGTACGGGGGAATGGAAAGGCAATAAATATTTGAGATGAGAGAGGGAAGGAAGGAAGGAGAAAGCCTTGTGTCGTCTCGTGCATGTATTATTATACAGCTTGGATTTGGAAATAGACAAGAACGAAATTGCGAAAAGTTTCACAAGATTTCCTCCATGTGCATACTGAAAATGCTAATGCTTCGTCATAACAAAAATCCGGTACCACCAACCACCAAATCCAATAATAAACTTGATAGAGTTGGAATATTTGCTTCCCTTCTTTCATCACTTTGTGTATCACTATTAGTAGTAATAGGCGAGCTTAAGCAGAAATTATTATGCACCCCCCAATCTCGAGCCCTCTGCGGTTACTATTATTCGCATATATATTTGACAGCTCAATAACTTTCACTTCTCAATAAAACACCTCAGCACAGACAGCCTTTGTTGTCCAGTTCTTAATTATGTAAGGAATCTGGACTTTAAGGCAACAAGCGAAGAAGTCATGAGCTCTGAAAATGGGCTTTTGATTACAAATCATAGAATCTCCAAGACTTATAAAATCTCCCCAAACATTAAAAACTTTCATCTTATCGTACAAAGCTAAGTCGTATTCAAAAGAACACACTTGACAAAGTTTCTGACCACTCCCCCTTCGCTCTCTGGCTTGGCTGAAGCAGGGAGGTGGTGGAGAAAGTAGTAAGGACTCTTTTACTTTAGTGCAGTCGGTAATATGGAGCACCAGCTGTGCAGGGCGTAATTCCCCTCCCTTATGCCATGCCTTTGGCGTACCATGGGTTGAGGAAATGTAGTGGCACCGTTGGTTGTGTGATTCTCATTCATGACATCATTTTTCTCCGCTTTCTCCAGCGGAATTAATACCTCTTCCACTTCCTACCTACTTTTTAATATTCCAAGGCTCTGCTAAATTCATTTGGGAAGTTTTTCTTCCCAACCCACTTTCTTGGTTTACATGTTTCGACATTTTCTTTTTCGGTAGGAGGGTGGAGGAATGTGGAAACAAGTGCAGACTATTTCCTTGTGTTTCTTGAGGGCTTTGGGGAGTTGAGACAAGGGAGGACTAATCTCCAATTTTTTGTCAAGCCTCTGTGTCAATTTTTAATTAAATGCGGATGAAAGCTCAGAAAGTTGAAGTTGAGGCGGGGTGTTGTTAGTGTTGCCTCCATTCCATGCCCACGGTTATGAGGGTAGTCTCCGCGGTTGTTCTTTTTGTTCTTTTCTTGAGGCTGGTTTTTTTGTCGTACCACAATTTACACGAGAAAGTTTTGATTAAATCTAAAAATTAAACATTGGAAGATTCAAAGCTTTCCCTGTTTAAAGAAGCATAAAGTTTCTCCCACCTTGAAAAGATCATCCAACGTGGGTTTCTTTTAGGGTAAAGGTGAATTTTAATTAAGGCAGGGAATTACAAATTTGTTAAGTTCTCTTACCTAAATTTCCATAAGCTTTTTTTGCAATACGCCATTCAAAAGAAGACGCGCAGTTTAGATAGTTTCCATACTGAAGCTGTAACACCGAAAATGGGAAGCATAATATTTCCTTTGGCATTTCTGTGGTAAATGTTAAAGCCTCTTTCTCTCTCTTGGTTGCTATACTGGGTACACTAAATAGATCTTGTGAAGAAAGCTCAGCTTAGCTTAGCTGGAATTCTGTGAGGATGATCCAAAAGAAAGGAATACATTTCATTTATTTCAACAAGAGTGAAGCCATATCGTTGAATCTGAATCTCTCCGTCCCCCTTCTTCTTGTCCACCTTCGATCTTTTTCCACCACAGTGATGAGCATAGTAAAGGCGGATCTGTCTTCAAGAAAGAGGCATCATCGGGTTTTACACAGAGAACCTCTCATGGCAGTTTCTTCCTTTTTGGTGAAAGCAACCTGACATCTTATCTTTTAGGAGAAAGTCCACTTGAAATTTCAAGGAGCGTTGATAAGTGACGATATTAACAATGAGGAACAAGGTAAATACAGAGAGAGGAGAGAAGTGAAATGGAATGTGTGTCTTCAACATCTACAAAAGAATTAAATGGAAGAAGTGAACAACGGCATATATAGGCTTCTTTGAATGGAATCCTTTCTTCCGGACATTCCTTTCTCCCCTTTTACCACCCTCCCACCCATCAGCATAGTCCCATCTTAATTCTCTCTCGCTTGTGAGAATAATCTTGATCTTGTTTAAAATGTGAAGTTCTCTCCTTACACTGTTCGCTTGTAAAAGCCTCACTAATCATTGCATTATACAAGAGAGAAATCTCAATCTCAGAGAAGAATCCTCCCATTACTCTAACGCAAAGTGGGACAGCGATGCTGCCTCTGGAATCCTGCTCACCATTTTCATTAAAATGCTTTTCTCGTTTTCTAAAATTATCTTTGACTGAATAACTTTCATCTTTGTGCTTTACACTAGGAACATATTCCTTTACTGAAACGTGGTTGGAGGGGGACTTTGAAGTGTTTGAGCTTAAGAAGAAATGTGGGCTTCTCGTGCTTTCTCTTTGCTGTTAGGTCACATCAATTTTTAATCGTTGAAAATTCTTACAATATTGATAGTGATTTATTATTGTTAGTTGCGTTCAAAGTGGCATTTTTTCACTGAAGGGAACAATTAGAACTGTTTGTTCCACATGTTCCAACTTTCCACGT
The DNA here is from genome assembly GCA_034696445.1 of Isotomiella minor. Lineage (NCBI taxonomy): Eukaryota > Metazoa > Arthropoda > Collembola > Entomobryomorpha > Isotomidae > Isotomiella > Isotomiella minor. Next base: position 16,507 of record JAQIWU010000979.1, on the reverse strand, counting down.
TCCAGTCCATTTTTTACATGATGCTTTAATCGTATCGTAATATAGAGTGTTCTGGCAAGTATCTACATAATCTTAATGCCCACCTAAGCAAGAGAAAGTTTGACTTTCAATTTAAGAAAGGAATCACTTCATGGACCTATCTTTCTGATTTTCCGCCTTCAGGAAGGAGAGTTACTTTAGACTCGAATAAAGTTGAGCACAATGGGCCAAAATTATCTTTTCGTTTATTTTATGCGATGTGAAAGTTAAGCTTTCCCTTCCTCTTCCTTCCCTTTCTTTAATTTGACTTTATCCTTACGTAGACATTGAATTCTGTTAAACCATGTCTGTTTCACGTTGGTTTGAATGGTTCCAATTTGACGTACTTCTGGCCAACAGCCAGACGAAACCTCAGACAGACGAAAGGGAATAATTCCGGAAGGAAGTGAAGCGCTGTGAAACATTCATTCAGTGCTACATAGCGTCATTATATGGCCACCAAGAACGATGGGTTGTCACGGTAGCATTTATTCAATTGTGAAAGCAAAATGCAATCATAAAATGGGTTTTGAATTAAGTCAATAAAGGAACGGACATAATTTCTCGCAACAAACCTAATATGGTACAAAAATAGGCTTTACAATGTGTCACAGTAAATGAAGCAAAGTGCATTATGTGGTTGATCATCTTCTTTAAGAAAGCGTTTGCATTACAAAAGTAAAAGAAAAAGACTGAATTACGCATCGACTTTTGTTTTAGTGTGGTGGTGGGGAGACATTGGTAATCATTCCATTAAGGGTAAAATAGGGAAAGTAAGACGTTATATCGCCGCAGGAGGTAGTTGAAGATACTTTAACTCAAATTTTATGTCTACATTTCAGAGCACTCTCGACAACATGTCACTCCTTCAATGGCGTCGATGGCCAATATCAAGGACAATAAAACTTCTCTTGAGGAGGGGAAAAGTGACCCTATCAGCATTTTCATCAGTCCTATTCCCACGTGGTCATCAACTTGGCCGTCGTCTCCGCAACAACAAAGTTTGGCCAACTCCGTGACAATCACATCCAACAGAACACCGCCATCATCATCATCAACGTCCACCACACTATTTGGGTCAACCATGATAAAAACTTCCACATTGTCAACTCCACATAAAGAGTCAAAAGCAGAAGATCGTCATACTGGCTACTTTAGAGTCAGTTACAATAGCAGTCGCAAGATCGGAGGCCGCCCTTCGACCACCTCTCCTACGACTGCGGAGAGAGTTCCACAGGAGAAGGGTTCATTTAGCTCAAGGGAAACAATTACAGAAGTAAAGAGGTCGGTGGATGAGTTTGAATTTCAACTTGAGCCCCCAGGTTCCCCTAGAACTTTAGCAAGTTCTTCAACTCGTATCACGGGTCCCTACTTTGAATCCAACAAAACCATTACGCACCTCACCGCAAGAGCTGGACAGACTGTACTCCTGGACTGTGCTGTTGTCCTCCTTCAAGGCAGAACGGTAAGGTCATTATCACATTTCTCTGGAGTGTATAAAGCAACATAAAGTCCATGATAGTATTTTCGGTCATAAAGATAGTAGAGTGCGGTTTATAGCCGCGTATAGCGATACAGAACGTCATAGCGTGCTCAACCACTACATCGCTTTGGATAGAGCTTTGGAAAGAACCCACAGTAATTGATTGATTAAGACAAAACTTATGGAGAACTTCCCAATGTTGACTTTCCCAACAATTGGAGATCTGATGAGATGATGAGAATGTGGGAATTTTAGGTTGAGTGAGAGGAAAGAAGAACACTCAATGTTTTGTTCAAACAAACTTGATCCTTTTATATGCATTCGGTTTACAAAGATAATCCAAGTTCATATCCAAGTCTAAGTAGCCTCTCAAAGGACCAACCTCACTCTCATCATCACGAAAGAGGAGAAGGCGTTCATAGGAGTGGATAAGCAGGGAGATAATATCCTTCCACAACACCTCTTCTACTGTACACCCTGTTGTTGGACAAAGTGAAAGTAGTGATGGTGGGTTGGGTTCGACATAGCAATAGCATGAATCAGAGAAAGGAAAATCGAGCTCTCGGGTAATAATGTAATGCAATGCGCTCTCCAATTCCAATTTATTTATCTCACTCTTCACTTATCCATACACACTCCACTTTCCACTTGACTATGGTCTGAATGAGATGAAAGAGTAAGAGCTCTTCTTCCTTTCTCTACAGCCCAACAAGCTGATGTCGAGTTGATGAGTCCAACTCTCCGTCCAGGATAAGCTTAGCCAAACGAAACTATAGAATCACATCACATGGAGAAAGCAAATCAACGAAACTGAACTGTATCGCATATTTCTTTCCTTATCTCCCTCTCTTTCCTCCTACGCACTTAGTTTAGCTTAAGCACTCCGAGCACTGTGGAAGAGGATAGTATGAAAGTAGACAACCTTCATTGTGCTCATCAGCTCAAACGAAGTAATGTACAAACATAGTCTTGCAAGATCATTTGCAAGATCACTTTCTCTCATGTCTTCTGACGACTTTTGCTCATTTATTATGTACAAAGAGGAGAATTTCACTCCTCTCTTATTATTTAAGCATATTTATCATTAAAGTTAGGGCCCCTTTGAGATTTCCAATTATGAGTACCTATGTTGTATAATCCGCGCTTCATTACCTCCGTTATGAAGTGAGAAACTGAGATTTCTGAAGAAATCATTGGACTTAATTGAAGGTGTTAAAGTTTCTGAAACAGCGGACTGCCAACTTTCCACGTTGAACAACCATTTGTTTAAATAAAGGGGATTCTCTTTGAAAAGAGCACTTTAGAGAATTGGCTGCCACTCGGATCTTCTGTAGACCAAATTATTTCTCTGTGTGTTCGTTCAGCAGAAAATCAATGTCCTTGAGTGAAAGTGGTGAGAAAGAAAATTGATAAGATCGTCCAGACCTTGAGGCAGGTAACATCAGTGAGGGAAAACACTTTCTCAGGCCTTGATTTTCTCTTTCTCAAAGTAATGAGGTGGAAGACACTGCTCCTTACATTATAACGCCCTCATTGTATTTACTCATAGTAAATCTGCCTCATTACCAAAATGTAATCGTGGGCTTATAAAGTTATGAAGAGGTCCGCAGTCTCCTATTTCTTCAAGGCTAAAATGTCTATTAAGCACACTTAAACCTAAGACAAGATGGCAAGCAACATGTTGCTACGTCAGATTGAAAGAGTTCCTTTACGAACTTTAATTTAAACTTTTCTCTGATGCCAACAAACCAGAGACAAATGGCCATAAAATAAAAGACTAGTCACTTCGGTTTTATTTACAACGATCAGCCATCGAATAAAGGTAGGAGGGTAGAGAAGGTAAAGCAATCGGTGGTGGTGTCGGTTTGGTTTCGTTTGGCGGCCAATGAAAAGACTGAAGATTGTGGCCACCAACCAACAAGTAAGTGAAATTGGAGAAAGGGAGACTGGAATGAAAAGGACAATGGAATGACGAAAGAAAGTTGACTTTGCCAAACGTGGAGGGTATGTTTAGTTTGTATTAGGACAGAGAAGCGATGGCTAGATTTGTTCACGTTCATTCGGCATAAGCCCAGGATAAAATGAAGTGAAAGTAAATTGTATCTCAAGTGTTTTGAACTCTCTCTCCCTCTCTTTTCCCTGTTTTATTAAAACTAAGCCTCTGTTAGAGACACAATGAGGCTGTACATTGACGCTTTATGTGGGAGGAATGTATACTTGGTCTTTAAGAAAAACAGTGAATGGGAATGCCCTCAAAAGTCTGCTTGAGGGCTCACTTGAATGCAAGTCACAACCACAGAAATAGGCTGCCAATAATCCTCTCATTCTAGCCAGTCTCAAACCAAACCTATTCTTCATCGTGTTAGACGGTAGAACAAGGAGAAAGAGGGGAGAAAGCAAACGTAAAAGTAGTCCAGACAAGAGCAAAAGAAAGAGGTTCCCACTTTCCCCTTCTTCATCCAATTCCATAAGGCTTGGCATTGCCTTACTTACACCATCCATTCCATTTATATATTAAGACAGTCCAGCTAGCTAACGCAGAGTGCAGAGAAATATAGGCAGTTTAGATAGTTTTAGCCGGTGCGTCTTTTCTGTTGCATAACTCTTCTACGTCCTTCAATTCCCACTGATTCATCGATTCTTTCAAAGCAGGATAAAACCGACAATTCCATCCCCATTATAATTCCTGAGCTGTTCTCTCGCTGCAGCATGCACCTTTCTCTCTCCCTCGAGCAGAAGTTATTTTTCAAAAGGGTTTAATTCTCCTCTTCCACTCTTAAATCTAAGCCATTTCACCTTCCCCCAACCAATTCATATTCTGCAGCTTAGATTTGGTACTTCATCTCCATTATAAAAATTAAATGGTTGGATGCTTAATATTTTGCTTAAGTGCTTTGAATTTGGAAGTCAACACTAGCGTAAAAGAAGATGGAAAAGCTAAGCTTCCAAGGTAACGCGTGATGAAGGTAATTTGTACCCTGCCTTTTATATGCAATTTTACACGGTAGGACCATAATTGGTATTCCGCAAAAAGGGGAATCTCAGGAGTCTGCAGAAAAGTCACTGGTTTAGAAATTGAAAAGGGCAGATTAGTTTTCAGAATTGCCAAGACCATTCCATATGACCCGACACAAAGGATTAAGAAAGCTTCTGAGGGGAAATGGAAATGAACACAGATCTGAGGATTCTACAGTAGCTGAGAGTTTGTTTAATAGCAGGCTTTTATGCTTTGTTTTAAAAGTGGTAAATTAATCATTCTATTTGCATGCTAGAATGTAACCCCCAACCCGGAAGTTTGACCAGGGTTGGCGTTTCTGCATCTCTCATGTATTTTCCCTTTCATGTTGTGAATAAGAAGTGCTCTCGGTAAAATCAACATTTGCGAATTAAAACTTGCATAACTTTTGGTGTATTCTAGAGCCCTTACAAAATATTTATACTCACAGACGAGGGCTTCTTTTGACAACTCTTAGAAAATTTATTACGTCATGCATACATTGAGGTCGAGTTTCAGGATTCATCTTAAGGCCATTAATAAATCTTTTAAGAAATTACAGAAAATTCAGGGTACCATTGACTATAGTCCAGTGAACTCGAGCACTTCTTGCGAAACTAATTACCAAAGTATACAAGCCGCTGGAACTGCGTGAATGTCAATCTCCCTTCAAATTTCTTGTCAACGAGAAGGCCTGGCCACATGCTAATTAATTTAACCAAGCCACAGAACCGCAAATTATTTTATAATTAATCAACGAGTTGATTACAAAATTGAGCATTTGAAGGACTGATCTATCCATTAGGTTGACTGACACCAGACTTACTGTAAGATCCAAAGTGTCAGGCCAGGGTAATTCTATTCTCCCTTCTTTCTCTTATTTATTTACCTACCTATGGTTAGATATTCCATTAATGCGTTTCAGAACAGAAGGCAACAGCAATATTGGAGAGTTGCTGGTTCTCCGGGGTGAATTTGTGCTTACAGTTGGCTAATTGTATTTCACTCTTGTCAGGTATCACGTCTGATATACATTCGCAATTCCATCGTGGAACTTCAATATTGGATTCCTTCCCTGTGTACCTTCGTACCAATTAGATTTTCGCCCTTGGTGTTACGGGGTGTGACCATCTTCTGCTGCTGCGAGTGGATTTACCTCAGTCAGTCTACTCCTGCCAGGACCTATCTATATGGTTGGGGCAAGTATATGAATTCTAGACATGAAATAGAGATCCTAATCAACTTCACATTAGTTCCAAACTCCCATTGCGCTCTGTTCTGTACCTATCTCTCTTATTACTTCTGAACAAATTACACCCATCATTGTCCCTAAGCCTCTATTAGGAAAAGTCTATACTTTTACCCTGTCTGTGTGTTATTCTATCGTTTGCAGTAGTACAATCCGATGTAGGCAGTCTTTTTTGACGAAGCAACCAAGTTTTTTTCCGCTTATTGGATTTCGGAAGGACTAGCGAGTCTTATCCCAACAAACAACATGATTCCTATCTCTGGTGAACCCACAATCAGCTTCTTTTCCTGGCAATAATACTGGAACAAAAAGCAAAAATCGATAGCAACAGATGGGGCAAAATGAGATCCGATGTTATCTTGTCCTAAGGCTACAACATTGTAGAAATCCTAGTTTTTTTCCTGTATGAAATAGGACAATGTTTCTGGTGCATCGTCGCACGCTCGTGCAGCCACAACTTTCGACTGAGGTTAATCTTGATACTACTGTGTAGTGTCGCCATAGTTATCAGGCCCACCATCTTTAGACTTCAGACCTTGACCACTGTTCCTAGAGCGTCCCCCTCCATTAGGATGGAAAGAAATGAGAGCCAAAGTAGTAGGAGAAAGCGTGCCCATGCTTGTGGTAATCAATATTAATCTTTTTAATCTTTTGGCACTTTCTGGCAGAATTCCGCTGAGAGCGAGCACCATACCGTCATCCCCATTTTATTTCATATATGAAGTTATTGCTAATATCCTTTAATGATAAATGGGGTCCATTTGTTTTTGTTTCCTCTTACAGGAAGAACCGTAAAATAATGGGAGGTTCAATGAGGCGTTGTAATGTAAAGTAAATGTAACTAACATTTGCGTTATTGCTTAATGTCTAGCTGAATGACGCTGGAACAGGACATTACAAAACATCGCAATCGGAACTGAACCCATGCATACAATGATACTCCCGTAGCTCTCTGGTAGTAACTGGTCGCATATATCGTTGAATTGATGATAAGAAAGGAAGGACTACTTGCTGTTTGGATCAAAGGGTATTTTGTAAACACAGCTTTTTCTGTTGGCTATGCTTAACAAAGTCCAAATGACCCAATGCCACATATCCTCTAAGCCGACAGATATTTAAGTTGACTAGCAATGAAGAAAGATTTAGGACGCTGAGACGTAAATGGGGTGGCCATTAGGGTGCCACATATTTATTTACTTTTATTGAGCCTCTTTCTCCAGTCAGTCTGTCGGAGCTTTAGCTTTGACCAAAAACTACGGAAGAAATGCTCAAGAGGAAATCTGTTCACTCTGGTGCTTATGTCTACGCTTTCACTTGAGAGTACAGTACAGTGGGCTGTTCAGAGCTAAAGAATGGACGCTGCTATATCTCGAGTTGGTTAACAACCAAACAAGAAGACTTGGCCAGATGAAGTTGTAGAAAACAGAATGGCAACGTTAATGTTTGTTGCTCGTACTTCCCTGAACTGAAGATCGTACACATGCAGTTCACAAAAGCTATACGCACTCAAGTGAGTATGAGAATGAGATGAGAATGAAAGCAAAAAGCAAAGTGAAAGCCCTCCTCTTTTGTATACACATTACTAAAATGAAGTGAATTTAGAAGAGGAAAAGCAGCATGCCTTATTGCATTTGGTTGCATGGGATCTGGGTCGGCAATGGAAGAAAGGTGTAGTAGGTTGGAGACTTTATTTAACCGCTTTGTTTTGTATTTTACTACACAGGCTCAACAATTCCAGTTCCCAATTCCTAATGATGTTTCACACTGTTACACAATATTATTAACAGAGCTAACAAAATATAAAGCTAACTGACGTAACGCGACCCAGACCGTCGTCATTGCGTCACAAAGTTTTAGACGAAGTAATATAATAATATTTAGCGCGTTTATGTTTCTTTTCCCCTAAAATAATCCCAATTAGAGAAAGCTGGGAATATGCTACGGCAGTTTTCTTTGGTTGTTTTCGATTTTGGCACGAAAGGAAACCCACCTTCTTTGATGGAGAATTCTGTAATTAAAAGTTTTTAAAACAAGGAATTACTTTGATGTAGGTACGTAAATTGAAATGCGGAATGTTCTCCCCTTTTCAGATTGTTAATATTTATGTCTAACTTACCTCCTTGTAGAATTCTAACTCGAATGGTTTGCCCTGAAGGAAAACCCCTCGATCTAGAAGACCTCACGTGTATGGTGTGTCAGTCTATTTCCCGTCGTATACCACTGCAAATAATGTGAATAGAAAGAAGGGCAATTCTTTTCCAGGAACGAAAGTGGAATCAGGCTTTGATGATGTTTTTTATTTTCCTTAGTTTGCTTTCCTTTTCGTTGGTAAAACTCATTAGACTTTACTGAAGTGGAAAAGAAAAGGCTAAATGAGGCAAATAATAAAAAGAGAGAAGAAGAAAGTATTGAAAAAAGGGGAAGGAAAGAAAAGCAAATGTGAGTTTTCCCATTTCCCAACACTTTGACTTTCACCACACACTTTCACTGCTTCAACAGTCTCATTGGTAGCTTAGGAAATTGCATTTTTGCAATTCTAATTTCAATTCGGAAAACTGATCATTCGCATGAGACTTGACTGAGTGAGAGACTTAAATGTTAGAGTCGAAGTGGGTCATGGGGTTGTTTTTACTCTAGTCTAGGGAAGGATGAAGATGGCTTTCGATTTAGATTACAATGCGTAGTGTCATTAACAGAGAAAATTGAAGTGTCGAATGGTCTCCGTCAATTGTCTAACACTCTTTTGAGTTTGTCAGCTCTCCCCTTAAGTGGCCCATTGTAGTTATCCACACCTTCATTTCTTATTCCTTCCTTGGAAATCTCATGATTTGGCTTCCTCGCCAAAAAAACTCCTAATATGCAAACTTTGTCGCGTCGTCACACTTTTTTTTCAAGAAAAAGAAAGTTAATTCTGACATCATTTGCTTGTCAATAGGCAGCCATGGGATAACTGCGAAGTATAAAGTTTCTCCGCTTTCCATCCTTTTGGCAGTTTAAAACCGAGAGACAAAAGAAAGTGTGTTGACAAATATTATTTTGTGCTTTGTCATTGCAGATGCCAACATTCCAATTTCCTTCCAAGCGTATAGTACCTTCTTCCCATTTCGCAAAATTGCAAATTCCTGGAATGCTTCCGAGTTTTGTTAGTCGTCATTTATTTCTCCACCCAAACCCTTCCTCCTCTTCTAACTGTCACCAACAACCAACGTCACCATTCTTTTTCCCACCCTGACACAATGAAGTACTTTGCAAAAGTGGAAAAATGAACCTAGCACCTTGATCTTCGTCTCCTTGAAGTAATTTGAGTTGACGGCAGGTTCGGTTCGTGCGGCGTGGGAGGTTGTAATTTGAAAAAGTTGTGAAAAGGCTAATTGCCAATATCTCTGATTATGACGGGGCGTTAATGCTCCCTTTCTCTCTTGATTCCTTTTCCCAGCGGAATTTAATGGGAGAGAAGAAGAGCAGAGGAGCAAGGATCTAAAGCTCTGGTAGAAACGACTGAGCAAGTAATTACATTTTATGCTCCCTTTGAATCCACGGTTTATATCCACTACCGCAGCAGAGCACTCAGACCGCGTCGGGACTTTCATTTAAAAAAGAAAGTATGGAGAAAGGAAGGAGATAAGAAATACCTTACCTTACATTTTACCTTAAAACATCCAATTTCACATTTTCTTTCACACACATACACACACGTATCTCACGTGCATATACCCTTCGTACTTAAGACAAAGATGCACTCAGCAGAGAAGTAAAACTCGGCAGTTTCCTTCCAACCATCAAAACAAAAGTATAAGAATAAGACCACAAAAACTTTGCATTCGTCATATTATGAAAACCATTATTCCCAACACTATCTTCGGCTCTTACAAAACCCTCTCTGCATACATACTTTGTGTCTGTGGAATGAATCCTTTGTTTTAAAAACATAGTTTTCACAAAAAATGATTATTAAACAGGATCTTCTCCAGAATGTAGTGTTCGTCACGGCTCATCTTTTACAACGTGGCATAAAAGCTTTGCATTGTCTCTCCAAGACAAACTTTGTGTATGCAGATGAGTTTGTGTTTGTGTGTATAAATGGAGGATGAAATGCAAGTTTCTTTCCTCGTTCGTCGTCGCATCGTTTCATATGCATTAATTCAACGTTGCTTTTGTACCCTACCACAAAAGATTTTTGTGTTGTGAATGTGAAGGTACTTCTTCTTAAATTTTTGAAAAGGAAGACTAGATTCGGTTGGCTATAACATGTGGATGTGGATCATTTTATCGTCCTGTCACGTATCTATAAACTGTACCGAAAAAACTATGTGAGTTGTCAACAAAATTTGTGATTGAACACACGGAAGGATAAAAAGGCTAAGGTTCAGCGATACAATTTTCTGTAGCACCTTTGAAGGGGGTTAACTATGATGGGATAAGATTAGAAAAAAATATAAAAGATAAAAACAAAAACGTTACTTGAGCAGCCAATCTTTTTTTTGAACAGGTCTCGTGGTTAAGGAGGAGAAAGGAGAGTTTACAACTACTTACCGTGGGAAATGCCACCTACTATTCAGACTCAAGGGTTGGAATACGCTTCAGGTTAAGAAAGAAGAAAGTTCAATTTGCTTCGGCTTGCTTTGACCCTAATTCTCTCTCACAGTTTAGTTTACTCTTTCTCACCTCACTTTGTCCGTGTTGATAATAACACGTCTCATTCAATTGGGAGAGTTTGCTAATAAACCGGATTAGGTTCCTCCCGTGTTTACTTTCTCCTTAAACCTCTTTCCTCCATCCTTCCTTTCTCTTCATCACCAAAGGAGTCGGACAATGTTGAGAGACTCTCATCTTTTCTTTAACTTTTATTATCATTAACTGATAAAGTAAAAAGTTATCTAACAAGATCGTATTAGAAAACTCGGTTAAAAGGACAAGATAAAAAAGCAAGGCGAATTTTCTGGTCCAAAAAAGCTTAAATTTTCTCCATCATGGACAAGAGTCTCCCTCAATTTTCCACTTTTAGTGACTGAAATTCCTAAAGTTAATCTTAACATTCCATGCAACATAAAGACCCTTGAACAACCTTGGATTTAATATAAAAAATCGTTCAGTGATCACATTCCTTATTTATCTATTCAAGTCCAATCTTGCGTAAATGCTTCTTGTAATTGCAATTATCATTCACTGTCGAATAGACAATTTTATCTTGAATTGTATGAAATACTAGGTATCCAAATAACTGGAGACTAGGAATCGACATGGTTCAAAAGGGAGATGAGGGGGAATATCAATGCCAATTGTAAGTTCTTCTTCCCATTATGCTTTCCCCCGAGAAATATGCAATAATGTGCGTAATATATTTTCTTTCAGGTCTACCCATCCACCTAAAGCCTTGATTTTTCGTTTAAAAGTGATCGGTACGTTTCCATCTTTACTACTTTAATAGGGATACTCGTTTAAGTATGAATATCTGTACAATGTCCCGTTTAAAAAAGTATGTATAAAGTTTTCATTAGTTTGCAGTAAAGCTTCTCACTACCTTCAATATATTCGTTCCGAGTGTGGTTTTTGCAAGTAGACATTATGTTGTTGTTATTAGGTACAAGAGTCTTCACTAATTTGAATTTATTTTTTCCTCTATGTAAAACACTTTCCAAGGGAACATTATTGCATGGGCGTGCAAGAGTTGGTGTCTAATAATGCACAAGTTTAGAACTTATTATGATACTTCAGTGACCCATATTTGAGCTGTATTGTACATTCGCAACGTTGCTTTATCTCAATCCCCTGTAGTAGATTTAAGCCAGGATGAAAATGAAACGAGAGGAAAAGCCGTAGTAGGAAGGAGGAAAAGGTGGATTCTTTTTCATATAAAACATTACACTTTACTGAGCTCCACCACCTTCCTTCCACGGCTTTGCTCAAGTGAAAGCACGAACGTGGGGGTATGAGTAGTGGAGAAAGTTGAATGGAATGTAAAAAGGGGCTAACGTATGGTTGCAAACTGGATTGGTGAGCAATGTTGCGTTACGAGTCCCTGAAGAGTCATATTCCACCAAAGTGTGGAATATTATGGGTGAGTCAGTTGAAATGAGATGAATCAGTGGGGGATAATTTGTGACTGAGGTTACTTTCTCTTCTCCTTTCCCACCTTCTGCTTCTTTTCTACACACACGCTTTCCCTTATGTTCCTCACACTTTGAACGCATTTTTGAATGAAAAATATAAGAAAAGAATCAATAGTGTTGACTGCCCTTCTTCTTCTTATTATTTTGGATGTCAGTCTGTCTGGATTTTTCATTCGCCTCGTTTCTAGGGCACGTGGGTCTTACGCTTTCTCCAGGAGATTAGGTTAATTTCCTGACAATAAGTGTAGTCTCCTGGGAGTAGAGGGTCTATTAGGTAGTCAATTTTCATTTTGCTCTGTTGTTTTCTGTACTTAGCTCCAGCGGTGCAAATACTTGATGAGAATGGCCACACTGTTAATGAACGGCATTACAAAGTGGACTCCTCGCTCCATCTCACATGCAAGGCTAGTCATGTTGATAAATCGTTGGATAACGTTGTATGGTTAAAGGGGGACAGACCCCTTCCTGGAGGTGACAGTCGCATCAAAGTCAAGTAAGCTGAACCACATTTTGCAATTTGCAAGTAAATCATACAGCTCAGTACTTCAAAACAAACGTGACGTGGAACAAGTGTTGTCAGAAATTAATGAAATGCCCTTCATGTACAATCTTAAAGTTCATAAGGCATTTCAAATTCTATTTGAGAGCTCTGTCGTTTCATTTTGACAGCACTTGTAATTGTGTAGCCTTCAGAAGACAGGAAATTAAATTTACCTCAACATTCAGAAGCTCACTTCTTCAACTTTTTTGTAGTAAACATTCCCGCACGTGCCAGAAAAATTACATTCAAAGAGAAATAGGGATATTCATTTCGTATTGGAGAAGCTTGTTAACATTTATTAATCGGGACGTATCTATACTTTATTTAGATTAAACAAAAATCAGGGAGGTGGTGAAGCGACAGGATATCTGTCAGTCCTATCCCTGAGGAAGAGTGACTCTGGAAACTATTCTTGTCGTGACATGTCTTCCATGGCCTCCTCCACTATATCCGTTCACGTTCTCAATGGTACGTTACGGCTTTCCCTTTCTTTCTAAATGCTTCTTCCACATGTTCATTTTCTCGCTTTCCCCCCTCGTGACAACCACAGCATTGCACACTATCTAGAGTATAACCACAAATCACAGCGGGTTTCATTTTTGCTTTCTCTTGAGCTTTTTTGAATCAAAGACACGAGGGGTGAACTGCTTTTAGTCTTTCCTCTGCCTAAACTTTGGTTTGGACACATTAAAGTTTTAAGTTGCGGTTCTGAAAATGGGGTAGACAGTTGTGACTGGCTCCATATTAAACGTCAGAGAAGAGTAATGCACGCTTGCATTCCATTATTAGCTACATCCTTTTGCCTTAAAGCTTGAAATGTGTTAAATGAAATGAAACATGACGTTTGGACATTATCGCATGAGATATCGCTGCATAGATTGTATGTGGAGGAGATGTATGTGTGTGGATTTAGATTGGATGATGATGCTGATGCTCATGATTTTGTGACAGGAGAGTATCCGGAGGCCGTCCAACATGAGAACTCAGCAAACACTCGGATACCCTTGGCTGGTGATGCTCGACACTCTTTACTGTTGTGGGTCCTAGCTTCACTTTCACCACTATTGATTTCTCCACTACTCTTTCCTGTTGAAACCACAGCTTTGCATATGGGGTTCCCTTGCCAAGCTGGTTTCAACCCCAGTCCGTTATTTTAACTTCCTTCACTCTTCATCTCATCTCATTGTGATTCTTCTTCTTCCACTTCCCTTACATGACCAACTGATGCTGCTACTTTTACAACTAAAGTCACAACTGATGCTGCTGCTGCTTCCGAAGTTAGACAAGACAAGGATAAACTGGTTCCTGTCCAGTCCCCTTTGCCTACACAAATCTTTGGAAAATGGATAAGAAGTGGCAGATGCAAAATGGAACTTGGAGACAAGCATGGAAGACAGATTCCCAATCTCAACGACACGTCAGCTCATCTTTTTACAAGGATTTCCAGATTCCAGAGACTCCCTGTCAAACGAAGTGCTGAAACAAGTCAACCGTAACATGACATCAGATAACCTCTATTCGGTCCAGCTGAAGAAACCTCTTCAACAACCCAGTCGTCGAATGATGCAGTAAACCCTGAAGCCATAACCAGAGAAGCTTTGGGGAAATGTGATTCCTTCTCGAGTTGAACTTGAACCCACAGTTTACACACCCAAAACACTTGGTCACTCCAACTCAACACCAAAGAAGACTGGGTAAGTTTAGCTTTGTCAAAGTGAAAGTCGTCGTGGTGAAAGTTTCCAGTGTCAACCACAGTTGCAATGTCTTTTGCAGATGAGTTCATGAGAGGAAAGAGTGTCACTCACACTTGGTGCGTGCATTGCATAAACATTTATATTTACTCCGTCTCCTTTTCCCTCTTCACAAATGAAATATATAGAAAAATGAAGAAGGGACTTATCGATTTCCCAGAAGTCAGTTAATCCGATTCTGTCGCACACTTCCGTTCATAAGACATTAACTTGTAACTAAAAGCTCCAAGCAGACTTACACACATAATTCCCTGTTTTGCTATGTGACAAAAAATTATATGACTGGATATGATAAGATGTGATGGGCACCATGTCTTTCCTTGGCACGAGAGAATAGGGAACAAGGGAGTCTACTACATCTCGCCATAAAATAAAATTTCTTTATATTGTTACAGAGTTGGAAGTTCATACAAAAGCAGTTAAAACAGAACCAGAAAACAGAAGCACAGAAGAGGAGAAAGAAGAAGTTGGAGAATGTGATGGAATGTAATGCACTTCGACATGGGATGTGATGGTAAGAGATAGCCAGCCAGAGATAGTTTTCTCTCTCATCCTTTGAATTCTGAAGAGTCAAGCACAAAACAGTGGACTGAGAGAAGGCCTTTCCTCCTAAGTCATTCCTCCTCCCTTCATCCCGTTGTCGTCAGCAGGAGTGGTGTAAGAAAAGTTAATGGAGAAATGATGAAGCGGGGCATTGAGAGCATTTACCAAGCCAATGCGATACCACCACCAAGAACCATCCCCACCACAAACTTTCAAAGTATCAAACTCGAAACTAACATAGTTTTGGAACCCCAACTCTCAACTCTTTTAGCTCCAAGTTTGTACGAGAGAGAGAGGAGAGAGACTTCTCTAATGGGACATACGACTTGACTTGTCTGGAGAAAGTTGGTGGAATTACTACTGGTGAAAATAGCCCACGAGGGAAGCGAGATGGAGAGATGGAAGTCAAACGGGTTTTCTCAATTTCTTGCCCTTTAAATTTTGGCCCTGAGACGCAGCGTACGTTTTGATGGAAACCCCAACAAAAAATTAAACCTATCATCTAAAAACGGCTTTGGTTTTTGTCATAAAATGGAAAACTCAGGTATTCTTCAATACTTTTATCCCTTAGACTGTAAATCTTCCAGTGTTCATCTTTCTAAAACATTCTTTCCTAGTCACAATCATAGTCAGAGTCTATTATATAACTATACTCTTCTGCTGCTGCCACTTTTGATGTTTGAAGTGTTGAAGCAATGAAAATGTATATATTTTCCTAAAAGACTGGTTGAATCAAAATTTACAAATCGTCGTAGAACGTTGCTTGCTACAACGTTTTGAAGCAATGAACCCTAAAAATTAACAATGTGAAGAATAGTTTAAATATCACTTTTACTCTACGGTTATACCTGAGAAAGAAAAGTATTTAGTGTTCAGAGAATAAGCTAAAATTAATATAATATATATTTATTAAGTACTTATGCCCTATTCCTTCATTTGTGTTTAGTTTTCACTATTGATTTGTTGTTCTTATACTCAGAAGATGCCGATGCCAATTTAAGGTGAAAGTGAGAACGTGCGCTTGGTAAGAGTGCACCATAAGGCCCTTCCTCACTTATTAGAGGGAGACTTATATAGAGTTTATTGTTATAGGAAAAGTAGACTAGAAATTACATTTAGAGATTACGAATTAAATGGTACCCTTAGAGAAACAATCAAAAGTGACAAATGTAAACTTTCCTCAGAGAAAATAAATTATTATAGCCAAGTCATTCATGAAACCTCTTTTTTCTTCGTCTTACCTCACCCCTGAGATTCTCAACCCAATTTTCTCCAGCAGTCCATGCCCATGAATACCCGTTTCTTCAAAACAAAATTTTGCTTACATAACGTCCTCTAACTTCAACTCTATGATAATACAGGCCGAGTCAACGGACCATTATTTCCTCACGTTGTAATGGCATCATTTCATACTGTTGGCATATGATTATTTCCCCTCGTCAACTTCAAGTGGGTGGATTAGGATACACCGCAATGGCACTTCAACACACTTATACTAGGGATAAAATATCGCATAACAAAGAAGACTATCTTTTTATCCTTCGTCCTCATTGAGGAGAATGGGTTCTAAAAACCCGCATAATGATAACAAAGGCATCGAACAGTGGTGGGTTGCGTCAGATTTCTCGAAAGATACGAGGACATATCCTTTAATTGGATTATACGTACTTAGCGAGATAAACCTCTGAAATTCACTAGAAGATGATTGCTGAAGTTGGGCACCTACGTCTTCTGATGATGGGGCATTATCACCACAGACGTGAAAATGAGATTACAGAGTGCTTTTTGTTTTGAGTTAAAAAATAAATAGCATGAAT
>JAQIWU010000978.1:0-19777 GCA_034696445.1 Isotomiella minor | reverse complement strand
ACCACAGGAATTACCCCTCCTGGCTGTCTCTCTTGAATGGAGAAAAGAATACTGGAATTAAAAATGAAAAGGGAAATGTTGCACTAGTTTCTTACTCTTGATATTTTTTATACGACGCTCACACATCCACGGCAACATATCAAAATCTAAAGAGGGGAACGGGACATCCTTACCTTTTCCGAATAAGAAAGTTATACTTTTACCAGTGGTTTTCTGTTATATAATATTGTTGGTGATTCAGGGAACCTTTCCCTTCAGAAATAAAAGTATTTAGAGTGGAATCAGTGAGAAAAAGGAATCTAATTCAATGTAAATTAATTCTGAAGCTTTGTATTGTATTATTTGGTTGTGCGTCCTGATTTCAAAAGGAGAAAGGGAAAGATTGGTTTGTTGGTTCGTATATTTGATACTTGTATTATTCTGCAATGAAATTCGAATGAAATTCTTTTTTGCCGTTAACTAGTTGATGCTCGCTTCGCCATACAGGTCTCTTTAATTTAAACTCCTTTCTTTCTCTTGAAATGTCATCCGTCTTTCTCTTTCCCTCCCAGCCAAGACAAAAGTAAAAGTGTAACAGTAATTGTATCATCAGCGGAAAGAAAGAAGGAAAGGTATATAACAAGCAGGGAAATCCTTCACTTTTTGGTACGAGCCAAACTGGTTTATTCATGCTCCCGTCAAATCCTGAGATTGGAAGTGTCAGAGGTTGGGAATTTTTATGCCGTGTCTCATCACAGTAAGCTACATGGACAACTATACGTCCCATTGTAAAGATGTACAAGGTGACAATGACCCGGTCTGGTCTACAACGATGCCATAAATTTTAAAAAAAGAATG
The DNA here is from genome assembly GCA_034696445.1 of Isotomiella minor. Lineage (NCBI taxonomy): Eukaryota > Metazoa > Arthropoda > Collembola > Entomobryomorpha > Isotomidae > Isotomiella > Isotomiella minor. Next base: position 18,940 of record JAQIWU010000978.1, on the reverse strand, counting down.
CAACACGCTCGTTACTCAACGAAGATTCATGCAACTCCAGCACCAAAAGTCACCAACAATCAGTCAGAACAACCAATGAGGGTCAATCTAAGTGGTTTACTGACGTAAAATTTCAATTAAAAACGCAATCCGCTCTCACATTTTCAGTCGAATAAAAGTTATAGTTTCTATGTCCTAAAGGAATCCTTTCCATTTTTTTCCTTGGAGATGCGTGAGACCTTTTGCAAGAAGGTTGTTGTTGTTACCCATTCCACTTCCATCAGGACGTTAGGTGGATTGTTTGAATTGTTTAGATTGGGAAATTGGGATCGAGATATAACATGAGAAGCGTGAATAATCGGTATACTTTCCAAAGCTTGATTAAAAATTTATTCATAATAGAAATTTTAATTCTGAATAATGAGATGCTTCTTCGGGAAAGAAAAGTGTCTAATGTTTACATTCCATGGAAACACTTTGCTCCAGGTCTAAACTAAACCCTTTTTAAAGCGTTGTTGCGTTTAATCCAATGTTTACTCAGCAAAAAACTTAGTTCGTATTAAAAGTGAAAGCTGTCTGCACACAAAGCATATCATTGGACCGGATTCATCATTTGTGTCTGGGATTTGGCGATTACCACACCATGCAAATGCCTTTGAATTATTTTCAAAGCTTACAATGTGATTTTAAATGTCTCAGGCAGTAGTGTCAAACAAAGGCCCTGAACAGAACAGAAAATAGTAAGAAAACTTCAACATTTAGGACAAAACTATTAAAACAATTCTGGAAAGCATCCCCTAAAAATCAGGGGAAATATTCGTCTACATAAAGATGAAGGGTTGGATTCTATTCTGTTTCATTTTCAGGATGGTTTGCCTGAGCATTTATGGTTTAACATTCATTTTTCAATAAAAGTGTAGTCTGAAAGATGAATCACCATGGGCGCAGGTAAATATAATAAAATAATGATTGAATTTCACGGACGAAGTACGAATGAATAGTTTTCATTTAAAAGAATGGCACACACTGCATGACTTGACTACTGACTGACTGACTCACCCTACCTCATTTGATGATTGAACTGACGAGAAAGAAAGTTGCATGCATTTCACATTTGAATAAATGTTGAGCACGGTTTTAAGCTGGTTGCAAGTCATTCCTTTCTTTCCACTATTATGCATTGATTTGAATGAATTCAATTGAATTATGAACAGAAGAACCAGAAAGAAAGATGTCTATATCATACCCCATACCTACTTGACTTTCGAAGGCTTGGTTCTAAACCAAATGAAATAACTGCACTGCTTTTTCATCTAAAAACATTTTTACCCTTTGATCTTTACAACGTAATTTAAGGCATTACACTATGTCTGCGGTGAACTTAATGATGATAGATTATCGAATCCGTATACACAAATGGGGACCAAGAAGAAGCACTTCATGAAATGAATGCGAAGGATGATGGATTCCTGTCTGTTCCGTCCGTGTTTTACTTCCATTGGGAAAAATACAAAATTAATAGTGAAGATGAACATTTGGTTGAATTGAATGAGTCCAGGTAAAATCTTTATGTAAAATAGTCAGAAGCAAGACAATTAAACTGAATGGCATGAATACAAGAATATTATATCGACAACTTTGATTATCTTTTGCTAAGAAGCATCGGTGATATTTTTAGTTTTCTAATGATTTTTCAGCTTATTAAAACACGAAAGGAGTCTAGTTGCATAATTTGATTTAAGTTTTGTTCATTGTTAGCCGTTTGAGTCCATCCAGATTTTCACAAGACCGAGGACGCCTTTTTGAAAAATACTGTGTATCATCCAGCTGAATGAAACTATTATATCCCACATCAGTCATCACGTTTTCAGCCCAACTCATCATCAACTAATAGTAGCTAACTATACATGGATGACTTGCGTAATTTGTTTAAAAATTTTAAACTTGGAAAGCAAAAGGATAACATGGAATTGAAACTGGATCTATTAGCTCCACTTGAACTTACATTTTCTTTCAATTCTCGTATTTGGAATCTCAATGCCTTGAAATTAACATTAGTCTCCCTCCATTTACAGCAAAAATAAAAATATTTGCCTAGTCAGCACAAATGAAAAAAAACACATAAATGCCCTCATCAGGATGAACCTTTAATCTACCCTAATCTAATCTAATAAAAGTGAGGAAAAGACGAGGCAAAAATAAGAGCAGGAAGTGATACTTATTGATGGAAGTTGGCATACATGAGGTGAGATACTTTACTTTACATATTGAGACTTCAGGCTTAGAGAAAAAAGTCTTGTTTAAGGGAAATAATAGATCCCGTTTCCTCCTCGATTTGTAACACTCGCGATATCTACATTTTCTGAATGAATGGGTGTGGGAAAGGGTTCTTTCATATATTCATTGATTCTTCATGATCATCATGATCGTCTTCATTTAGAAAATGGATACGTATTTTACTCCAGACTTGAGCACTGAGGAAAGAAAGGACAGCTCCTGAAAGAAAATAGGATGTGAGGAGGAAGGAGGGAGTGTAGGAGAAAGGAATAAAGGATTGAGAATGAAATGTCTCCATTAAAAACTTATTTACGCTAATCGTAGTCAGCTAGCTGAAAGGATGGGAAAGCAAAAAAGAAAAGAGACACTGCACAGCACGAGAAAAGTTCATTATTTATTAGACAGGAAAAGGACAGGATGCTCCTTGCTTCTCATTGTGTTTCTTCTGACATGAATGACACTGTGAGTTCGATTAGAAAACTGACCTGGTGTCTTCGAAGAATTTAGGACAAAATTGGTTGCAAAATTAAAAAGCAAAAAAGAACCTCCGTATAATTTCTTGCATGGTATAATTTTTGAACTGACAAAAAATAAATTATAGTGCTACTAAAAGTCTTATTCTGCAATGTCCGTTCTATCCATTCCTCGTATAACTAATTCAATTGTATGGCGTTGCCAATTTCTCTTCGTGTTTTTTGTGCATTTTCTTCTTTTCATGGAAGAAAGGAGGAAAAAGTGTTATTTCAAATAGTATTCCAATTCTTCCAATTGTGTAGCTTGTTCCTTGCCTTTCCCAGAGTTCAAAATATTAACGTACTTGTTTCGCATCAGGATCAAATGCACGCCAGATTTGGATCCTAACGTCTGACATGGAAGGATATTATTTTTGTTCATGCATCGGAATTCAGAGAGGATTTGTCACAGAGGAGGAAGAAAGAAAGAAAGACAGGACACATCCAACAAAAGAGATCAGCATCACCACAGTTATTATTTTTGTATTATGTGACTGACTGTTGTGTTTGAGATGGAAAGATACGGTGGGCCATTATCCTGCGTTGGTGGTGCCTTTGTGTCCTTTGTACCGAACTCCCACATTTGTGGTCAGTTGGTGTCACCGGTGTCAATTGGTCAACCAAAACATCCTTTGATTTTCAGGCAACGGACGGAGGTCCACACAACACAATCGCTCCTTTCATTCCGTCTTCTGCCTCTGAGATGAAATATCTAGATATTAATAAAGAGAGTGGTCAGTTCTATACTCCTACCCTCGGAGACATTCAAATGAGAAATACCTAGGTTTTACAAACTGTTGTGGATGGGATGGAGTCATCAATCGAAGACTGCTTAAGAAAAAACTAGACTGTCCATTCATTAAATTCCATTTTTTAATAATAATGTGACCTGGAGGGAAAGCACGGTGGTGGGATGATGGTGAGAGGAAGGCTTTTACAGGGTATCACGGTGGTCCATCGATCCGACTCAACCCTCACCCAATACCACCCCCATCAGTCCATTCTTGTTCCTTCTCCTAAGTACGTCATCAAACCGCAGGATTCCCTGTTGGAAAGCTTTCATGTGAAATCGACGAATCAGTGGGGAATCAGTTTTATATCATTTGTTTGATTTGTCTTCCTTCCTGACCTCACTGAGCTGTCATTCATTACCTTTTTATTGATTTCTTGATCGACGAGGGATCAACAGCCACAATAATATTTACATGATGAATCTACAGTTCATTATGAGCATATAATCAATGAGAATGCTACGTGCAATTCTTACATAGATCTACATAGTGTCGAAGGTCAGAAGTAAATAAATCAACCCTGGTATCATCGTTTCCCTTTGTATGAAAAATGCAGGGAGGCAAGCAAGGGGCACTTTGAATCATAGGAGAAATGCTGAAAATTTTATGTTAAGGATAACTAAATTGCCTTCTCGTTGAAGATAATTGAATGATAAGTTGATAAAAAAGGGAAAGTGTTAGAGGGAAGTTTAGAATACAATTTGTATCCAACAGTCGCCTTTCTTCCAATCGTGACGCTGTGAAGTAAATATATTAATCATTTCCTCCTCCTGTCCATAGCAAAGGGCTACTGGAATGTTGAAAGGTTTGGTTTTTATAGATAAATCTCGCTTTCTTCATTTGGATTTTTACGTTCTATTGTCCTTTGGTGGGTTTATAATGTGATGATAGAGGGTGGGTTGGATGAAATGAAATGGGTTTGAAACTGTTTTATATTCCAAGAGTTTGAGGTTGATTACGACTACTACCGTTCTGGTAAGAGAGGTCTCAGAAGTTTCGAGTGGTTGAGGAACCTTAAATTACAGACGAGGAAGAAGGGATAGATGAAATCGAAAGTTTGAAAAATCGAAAGGGATAATTTTGTGTGTAATTAATAGCGTCAAACTCATTTTTAAAAGGTATTATTTTTATCTCTTTTCCTTCTCTTCCTTGCCACTTGCCTCCATCCACCTCAGTTGTATTATTATTATTATTTATCCATCCATCCAATTCCTCATTGATCGTCCAATTCGATCCATTTGTCTTAGAAATGAGGGACATGGGTAAAAAGTCGTTAAAGCATTAAATGAAGTTTGTAAAATGGCTCACAGAAATGAGGAAATCGGAGCATCAACCATTGTCTTGCCATGCCAGCTCTGGCCACTTATCCAATCTCCAATTTATTCCACACTTCATAAATATTGACTATGGTGAGTAGGTTGGGTAGATAGGCCAACCTCTACCTGAGAAGAAGCAGATTTAATGATTGGGGGCAATGCTAAACGGTCGGTAAAGTGGGTTTCCTCCACGCATACTTGCTGCCCTGTTATATTATTGACATGATAAATTGATGAAATATTTAATTTTACGTGTTTCATGAAGTGCAGGATTGAGGAAGAGAAGAATGAGGAGGATGAGATGCTGAAATAAATTAATAGGAGCAGGGAATGCCTTGCTTTTTTAACTTTTACAGAAAGCAAAGAAACGAAGGCCCAAAAGATGATTGGAAAAAAGTGTAAAACTTTCAATTTTTATCCACAAAAATCTTCCTTGTTAAGGACCTGTAAATTTTGAAAGGCAGCCGCCTGATGATGATACAGTCTAATTGGAATGACGTACAGGTAATTAATGTGGGAGGTGCAGACGACTTCTCCATTTAACACACACTAGCGGAACAACTTGTCTTATGCTGTACACAAACAAGTTCGTTTCTAAAAAATGCTGAGATGAACATTTTTTAATAACGTCCGATTTCCAATTGCAACGTTTTTTTCCGCAGTTATACCAAGGTTCTTGATTCATCAACGGAGTCAATAGGTTTAATTGTTTAATGAAGGAAAACAACAAAATGAATTTGAAAGTTTCACGACCGTTGTTTTAATTTTGGTTTTCCAACTTTCACTTATCAAAATTTCCAAGCTGAGGTTTCGCCTAATAGTGTTAAATGTAAAGCAAATAAATATGGAAATGAAAACGATAGATTTTAGTAACATGAAAGCTGATGAAGCATTGATTTTAATCTCTGGACAGCCCTCCCTTGAATTTCAATTTACTCCGCTTACCCTGGAACAATGAACACCTTTACACTCATTAATTATTAAGGCAACCATTACAAATACCATTTAACATCCATGCTTATTTATTTATTTCTGTCTTCCTTATCACACAATTTAATCTAAGACATGGAGCACGATTTCCCTCCATCAGTGTAGATGCGGATGGATGGTACAAACCGTTTGAAGGGAAGCGAGTAGAGGTTTAAAGACAAAACCAGACTTTCTCAGTGTGCCCCAAATCGGTCATGTATTTGTACGACAGACTTTGATTGTCAGTCAACCCTTTTGGTTAAATGTTTATTTACCTTAATTCACATTTAATGATGTTCAGTTAAGTTAAAAACAAATACGCAAATATTTGAGCTTGTTGACGGTTTCCTTTTTTGTGTGAGAAAAAGTAGTGGAGTAAAAAGAAAGGATGTGAAAGTCATTGTACAAGTGGCTTCTATTTCCCGTTGTTTAAACCTTGTTTTACTGACCCAGCCAACACCGCAACCAATCTTTCTTTCCCTTTCATGAGATTGACAATTTGACAATCAACAGTGATCAGTCATTTTGTAAAAGGTAAAACAAAGTTTACAAGGGAAAGTACAAGAAACCTGGATGAGAAGAAAGTCAATCATTCTTTGTTTATTAGAACCGGTTTAATTGTTTGACAAATATTTGAGTAGAAAAAAGAGAAGTGAGGTAGGGTAAAGTTTTAAAGTAAGCAAAGACAAGCAGGGTTTGGTTTATTTAAGAAGTAAAAGTGTGGAAACAATAAAAAGCAAGGGAATGTTTTTTACCTTTACCAGGTCGAAAAGGAAAGCCAACTGAACTGCCAATCATTGCTCATCATCATCAACATTATTTTCCATTTGTATTAACCAAACCAATTTGACATCCTCACATTATTTCGTGAGAGTTTCAAACCTTTCGTTGGATATTTTAAATTGGAAATTAATTTTATCAAGTCTTGTTTACTTGAGTGGGTGGTACTTTGAAGTTATTTCGTCTCATCTGTCTCTGTAAGTACAAAAGACCGTGTGACAGTGTTCATGAGCTCTGCGGCGAAGATACTATTATTACTACCTACTTACCTTGGTGGAGTCTTAAATGGCGAAATAGAATTACAAACAATTGGCAAGTAAATCCCCCTTTACGGTATTATTACACTTCAACTGGACTCACCTACCTTCAAAGAAATGACACTTCTGAACTAAATTAAGCAGAAAACAACTCATTGAATACAAAATACAAGGATTTTTGCGAATGGACATGTATTCTCAAACTGATCCAAATCCAGACATGATGAGAGGGATAATATAAGAATGAAACTTCCTCAATGAAAAGGTATCTTTCTTATCTCCAGGAGCTTACGATACCTTTAACCTTCATTGCTGGAAGTTATTATTATTCGTATTTATTTCGGAGTCCCCATTCATTAAATCTGAGACTTCAGATTTACAGGAGAAGAAAGCATCCTTGTCTCATCAGCACAAATAGCTATTGTGCATGATCAGTTTTTGACAAGTCTTGAAGAGTTGCTTGCACGCAGATTATCACTTCTCTTTCTCACCGCCGGGACATAATTGACGATGTCGATGCCACCGCCATGCTTCAGTGCCATGAAAACAAGAAGACTGTCATTTATAACCCACAAGTTTGATAACACATGCACTTGAGTAGACGCACTTTGAAGTTGGATTTATAGGAAAAGGATTTGCGCTTGGATAAACAAATGGATGAGCTGGATTCACCTAAATCCCTAAAACTTTCGATTTTCGTATGGTATTCCAAACACTGAAAGTAAAAGTACTGATTTTAAATTTTGAGAAAGTCTTCCCAAGCTACCTAATTGCTTTTTACCAAAATATTTTTAATCCACCGTTTACTTTAAAACATAATATTGCTGTCATGACATATTTTTTCTGTCATGTCATGTTTAGACTTTCAGTCACGGTTGCACAACCCATGCGCACCTAAACTATACCCATAACATCATCTTAAAATAAAATGTGCCTGCCACCGTACAATCAAGGGAGGTCAGGAATTAGCGTGGGTGAATTCATTTAATGCTACCAAAATTATAATTCGACATTGCACTACTGAAAAATTCAGTCTACTTTAAGCCTGAAAAATTATTGGTGACAAACATGTCAATATCATGGGTTTAAAATGATCGTAAATCTCTCAGAATAAAAGAAGAGCACAACTCCCGAATCCCATCCAACATCCCGATCCCGTCCCTACTACACAATGGCCAAAAGTTGAATGGACAGAACACTGAATTTGACTCGTATGGAGTAAAATGTGGGTGCAACCAAAAGATTTTTCTTTTAAAGGTTGTTCCAGTGGGTGGGAGAATGATACTATGATGTACAGTCAGACAGACGGTGAACCGTGGCGATATTTGAGACCTGATGAAAGTGACAGTACACAGAAGAATAATTTATTATGTTTATACAAATTACACAAATCCCATGTGGTGGTGGTGTGGGTGCGCTCCAATCTTTTCTTCTCGTCGTCAGCTTCACCTCATACATTCAGGTAAGCCACCCATACGAGATTAATGAATCAACTATTTGTTACCCTAATCCGATATTTGTTGGAAAGTAAATCCAATGCTCTGAGATTTTATCACATCGACATCAAAATGATGATGCAAGTTTCCAGTGTATAAACCTTTGCCATTAAATATTTCTCCTAAAGAGGGATCTTTGAGGATTTATACAACGCGTGTGTCATTCCAAAAGCTTGATTCATATGATTATTTTGTTTGTTGCTCATTAATTTCTGCTTTCACTTATGGTCCATTCTGCATTACCACCTGCGAGTGCAGTATCATCTAGCATTAGCTTCTCAGAATCCCCCATCCCAAAGTGGTTTTGACAGAACTGTAGTATTTTTATTTTCAATTGACATAAGAATAATTTGCTTTTTAAGTGAGGGCGAAGAAGTGAAAGTTTTGATAAAAAATGTCACATTTACAATTGAGTTCAAGTGTGAACAGGGAAGGAGTTTTATCTCCAACTGGACTGTTTATTTACTTACATCAAACGATCGAATGGTTAATTGAGGCAAGAAAAAACATTCACATAAAATAGATAACGGTGCTTTCTCATTACTGTTTAGTTTTGATTCAACTCGTTTTATCTGTCTGGGTGTGTTCCTTTAATCAGTTTAATCGATTGATTGGTCCTCTTGTTATTATTAATGCGTACATGCCGTAATGTTTGCTTTGGTCATGGAGACCTACATTGAAAAGAGAGGAAGTAAATAGATGACCACACATCAATTCGATTCAATTCATTGCAGCGATACGTGAATTAAGTACCGTAATTTCATTGGAAAAAGTCTGAACTGGACTCGTTTAAATTAAATGCACGCAATGAAAAAACCATTCGTTGTTATGGTGACTCTCCTTTTTCGTGGGGATGCTCTTCTCTTAAATCAGATGAATCATGAATTGACCAACGCAACGCACTTTCCTTCACGTAGTTGTGTGTGTGTGTGTGGAGATTAACTTAGATGATAATATAAACAAAGGTGGGCGATTAATACAAGGAGTGGTTTTTAATTATTCGGTCTATTATTCGAGGGCACGTTGGACAGAAATGCATATGAATCTAAATCTAACTGACTGAGAATTATTTAATCGGTGCCACGACCACAGGAGTTTGGTGTAGGGGATTAAATAAGTGGCTGATCAACAATAGGATAAATAACAATCCAGAATCCATCGATTGAGGTCGATGTCTATCACATCACAGTGCATGTTATTACCCTCATTCGCATGATTAGTTGTTTACTGGATCAAATCTATTATAATCCACTCGGTTAGATTTTATGCAGCAACCGGATTTCAGTTCCCAATCCTAAATTAAAAAACAGTGCATGCATGGACAAGCTAAAAAAGTTTCAGTCAGAGCATGTACCTTAGATGCCTTGGGAGTGGTGATGTGACATTGTCTAGAAATGAATGGGATTGAGTTGGGTCAGTTATGGTCACCAACATAAATAGACTTACTCGAGGTAATGCGTTGGACTAATAATGTTATTTTCAAACCTAACTAAAATTAGGCGTCATATCGTATCTTAAATCGCCACATTTAGCTCGGACTGATCTCCAACAACGATAGACCATTCAAGGAAATTTTTTAATATAAATCTACGACGACCGAATTCAATGTGGTATGCTGCTGCACTGCTGCATCGTCGTCGATAATCACATTGCTTCCATCTCATCCATACTTTGTTATATCAGACACTTCATCTGATCTCACCTTTTCTTTTTGAGTTTTAAAGATTGAGTACGGTCACTACTACCAGTGCAGTGGTCCGGTTTCGATAGTTATGGATGTATTTCCGAATTGGCAGGGTTGGGCATTAACAGTCGACCTTCCTATCGACGGACAATGTAATCATCTTATCTTTGACAAGTTCAAAAGTAATTGCAGACATATTTTTCATACGTGTTTAACATGTCATGTTGTTTTTCTTACTTCTAGTGTGTTGATCAATTTGTAGATCTGTCTGTTTTCCCTTTTCCCTTCCTCAGATGTGACGCTAATAGAGGGACTTATGGATAGTACCAAAAATAAGCGTGACATTACTTGGAAAGATGGTTAATTGCCCCTCTCTTTTCAAGCATTTCCCAAAAATTGACTAAGTGGCTTACCAACGAGATTGACATTGTTACACTTTTGGTTCAAAATACAATTTTCTTTGCCTTTCTTGATACACTAATTACTTAAATGGGTTCAAGCCGCAGAATGTCAAACAACAGACTGACACTTGAAATGTCATTGTCAGTTGACCAAATACACGAGACCAACGGATGATTGAAATGGTTTGTGCAACTCCAAAATCCAAACTTTAGTAAAAAAAAACTTGCAATTACATTTCTTTAGTTGACTAGCATCAGACAGTGGACATGACAATAATCCCGACATTTTCTTAATTCGCAACTTTCAACAATGCTTCTGAACCTCAACCACAAAGGAAGTTAAACTCTAAATGACAAAGAGTCGAGTAGCATGCTTTTAATTTTAGTTTGTCACAAATTGGATGGATTGAAGTAGGTCAACTTCTTCCGAGGAGAGCAGTAATGAGAATGTGACAATGATGGTAAGCAAGCACGAAAATACTGGCCTAAGGTAATGCAAACATTTAAGAAATTGTAAGCACACACATTAGAAGAAAAGTGAATCGTATCATATTTCCCACTTACAAACAATTGAAAAGTCATTACAGGTTTTACAAACATAGAAACAGTTGCACAAACCCATTACCTTTCTTACCTTTTACTCTACAATCGTACCTTATAAAGGAAGGATGACCCGTAATTCAATACATAAATCAAGGTCCATGATGCATCTTTTACTTACATTACCTTGTCGCGGCAATGCTCTGCTCACTTTCACGCAAAGTCAAATAACTTTCTCCAAGCCAACTGCAATTTTCTTCATTTGTACCGTTACTAGGAGAGTATTGTATTATTTTGTATTTGGTCTTTGGTTTGGCATGGCATGGCTTGCAGTCACCAGAGGTAAAGATTTGAAGAAAATCAGGCTTTAAATTGTTGACATAACAGTTATCAATGTAATGTCCTTCTTATAAGGATACCTCTCCCTCACGGCGTCCTGACATAAAATTAGCTTCTGACTGTATTCTTTACTTGTGAATTAGAATGATTTTTGGCAAATTTTGAACCAATTTTCTCTCTCACTAACGGAAGGACAGTATTCACAATTTTCTTTGAATAAGCACCACGCCATTTGAGCCGCCATAAAAAAGAAGTATTTGATAGTAAAGGCAACTTGATTTGATTTTTGGCACGCTTGCTGGAAGCATCTGCTTGGGCAATACTGATTGAGACAACTGTGGACAAGGTGCACTAATCGTAAGTACTCTCATCTTTTCCTCACCAAAGTTAAATTGTCCTAAACAATTGTCTACTCGCCTGAAGCTCAGACCCATGGTTGAGAAAGTGTACAACAACGCTTTAGTTAAATAGCATTTAATCGTTTTTCTTTGTACTTTGGAGATACAATTGTTTGTGAAATCAACATTGCCGACTGGAACTGACTGGACTGAAATGAATGAGGCATACGGTACGAGATTGAATGTGATGAAGATGATTGTTTGAGCCCAAGAGCAGATGAGTTTTACGAATTAGTTGGTTCAGGAGTGCAGTAGTGAAATAGGTCAAGAAGATGAGGGAAAATAAGTTTGTACTGTTTAAGGAAAATCCGTACACAATCAAATTCATAAATCTACATCTGCCTCTCTTCCTCCTTCCTTTAATGGAAAAAGCACTAGAATGACTCCAGCATAAGAATGCAACACCACACTCTTTGGAAAGCCATCAGTAAGAAGGGATCAGTAGCCCTTTCCCTTAAAACAAGCTGAAGGAAAGGCTTTTGTAAGTGCAGATAATAACCATGCATGCATGCATACCTGTGATATGTCCAGGTATTTTTCTGGAAAGAAGGGTTGAGGCATACAAAGAGGCATCTTGTAATGGAATATGACATCCTTCTACTATGAAGTTCGCTACGCATCAGTCCATTCATTCTCGATTGGAATATGAATATTATGATGTCACTCTCTTCTGGCTGGGTGGGTGGCTTCAGGTAAAAATTTGTATGAACCCTTTAGAAAAAGGGCACCTGAAAATGAAATTGAACGCTTCTGGAGAAAAAGAATAACAAAGTGTAAGAGAGTTTCTTGAAACTAGAACTTTTAAATATTGTTTTTCTTTTTAAGGGACAAATAAAAATGCTAACTCTTTTATCGTTTCTCAGGTAAAAACGTTGCCATGAAGTCAAATAAAAACGTGCGTGCTCAATAGATGAAGATTATCTGGGAGGTACTTCGAAACTTTTAAAAATGCATTCCGTCCATAAAAATTAATTAAGCCTCCAGTACTCGGTTTTTTATGTTGTCGACCTTGTCTCAAGAAAGGTCGGCGAACGGTAAACCATTTTTGACTCATGTGTGAAAGGGAAAAAGAGTCATGTGTTAAAGGTGGAAAAGACTCTCGTTTCTTTGGATAGTCGTAATAAACGGATTAAAGTGAATTTTTAATCCAGTGCCGAAGAAGTTTTAATGGCTTTTGATCGCATGTACTAAAGGCTTGATCAGAGGTTATGTTTACAGACAGACAGACATACAGAGTTAAAAAGTACCACATTAGTTAATTGCCTGGTTAAAAACGAAAGTCGGTTTACACAAATTGAAGGAATAAAATATTACACGTTGAAAGGGAAAGATGCATGCATGCATACCAACATATATCAGCCAGGAAAGTAGGAAAGACCCACCCATCGAACATTGAAAGCGGCATATGGCCAGATCTGATTAAAAAATCCTTAAAACTATCAACCAAAATATGTAACTGGACTACGAAAAGTAGGAAGTTGAAGTTCAAGAACTTTGTAAAAAAAGAGACGTTTCACTTTTACTAAAACTTGCTCTCAGGTCGATCAAAAGAGTTGTTTTGAGACTCACATTTGGGGAATGGCTGAAGAACACTTTTACCTTCTGTTCTTCTTTTTTCTTTATCTGTGCATTTGAATCGAGGTAACAGTAATGAAATCAAATGTTACATTTTTTTTAACCTCCGGATTTACCGTTAATGAGAAGAGAATGCGAGTTAATTTTTACTATCCAAACCAACTCAATGAGATCACCATAATTACCCATACTTACTTACCTTCACATTCTTTTTCGTTATTGTTATGGCCACAAGCTGTTACACTTTTAGCCAAGTTCACGTTTATAAGAAAGAATACAATGAAGGCGGGCATAAATTACTAATTTATGTTTTTCCTGGTTGCGTACGATATAACGTAGCTGTACCTTTCTGATCAATCCTCGTTGCCTAATTGAAGAGGGGCAGGGTGGGGTAATTCGCACCTTCCTCGTTATATAGGGTCTTAAGCTCTGTAGATTTTTAGAATTCGAATCTCAATTTTTTAATGAGGAGAATTGACGGGGGTTTTAACATTCGAAACAAAAATTAAATCACCCCAAGAAAACATCATACCTATGTTCTTCTGTGAATGTATTTTTAAAAAATTGTTCCATTATGGGAAAGTTCCCTAGATTCCCAAACCCAAAGTCGACTGGACTGGGAAAGTTAATAGTTTTAAGTTACCATAACCACTTTCATTTTCTTCCTTCCTTTCCTACCTTCGTGTGCTCGTGCTCAGGGACTGCACCTCTTCCTGTCCATTTCAATCTTTCGTCGCAATTGTAACACAAGTTAAGTGGAGTGGAGAGAGAAAAATCCGAGGTTGTTTGCAATTGAACTGAATGATGTCACATTAAAACGGCACGAGATTTATGGGCATGTACTCCATTCAACCTGGTTATTTATGGCCTATTTTCTCTTATTATTAGGCATTTATAAAGATTTATATGAATGCTTGTGTGTAATGGAATTTTGAGCAATATTAGGTTCCTTATTTACTGTGTAGAATGAGGTAACACTTAAGGAATGAAAATTACTAACATGAATTTACATTCGGAAACTGTCCTATTATCACTTCATATAATAATTAGACAGAACAAAAAATTCTCGAGGCATTATTACTATTTTCTATGGCTTAACGTGTCAGTAAGTTTCTTAATTGTACGTTCAGACAATTCATTAAAAGTTGATACATGGCAGAAACTAACTTTCACACGATGTGTATACTTCCAAAAACAATAATCATCCAAGGGATAATAGTTGCAGGTATGAGATTCGAAAAATGGAGCAATAAATCATGAAAAAATTCAAGAAGAAATCGATACCCTTTTGGAATGATAACCAGATATGATATTTCCAAGTTTAGATTCAGAGCAGTGCAACTTTGAACTCTACTCTTGCACCTTTCTCAGTTAACTCTTTGCCCAATTGCGAGAAATGTAATTATTCTTAATTGCATACAACCGATACAGAAGCGAAATCCTGAACCTTAAACGTTCCATCTCTTTTGGCGTTTAGGTCATTAAACTAAATCATGAAAGTCGGGAAAGAGAAAGAGGTGATGCGTATGGTTTCCTTTGGAATGGATTGATTGAAAGGGTAACTGAGCCTGATAAATTTGAACTTTACTGGATTATGATCAATTTTTCTTTTTCGGAAGATGTACAACCGACAGGAAATTAAAGGCTATGTATCAAATTAACTATCAGAAAGATCAGTAGTGTGCAGATATTTATGGTCATATGCTGACTAATTCCATACCTTATCCACTTAAGAGTGTGATTAATTAACTGTACAACATTCGATTTGTATCTCGTAATGTGCTGTGTTTCCCTCTTCATTTGCCATTGAAGCAAATGGGTACCATTAAAAGCCATTATCAAATCAACCCTTTGAGGAGTTGGAACGGAACTTAGAACAAGGGGTAGCAAAGAGTCATTTATTGATGCAGGGTACAATTTACTAGATTTCTTTTACACAGTTCCTCACTATGCACCATGCATTTTAAATAAGAGGTTGTGTTAATAAGAAGTAAATAATCAAGGGAGAAGCCTGCTAAATGATGAACGTGTCCGTAGATGTGAGACGCTGCATGAATCAAAGAGAAGTGAATTACTTTGGTCGAAGCGTGCCTCAAGTAAATCATAATTTAGCATTTAGCACAATCTAAGTGTCTGGTAATTGGTTGGGGAGGGAGGAAAGAGTTAAGATGAAGAAGAGTGGTCGAGGTAAGTAAAAGGATTTGATCAGACTTGGAGATGCATACGTAGAATAAACATGACGGGACACCTGCATTATCATCATCCCACACATACACACATCATCATCACCCGTCTGATTCAAACCCTTAAATAATAATAGTTAGAGTTGGTATCAATATCACCAAGTAAAAAAAGAAAGAACAAGCAAAACACATCTGCCACTATTTACCACACCACCACAACAATTCACTAATAGTGCCAGGCAGGCTGCTAAGAGAGCATTGAAGGGAGAAGAAAGTCTTGATAACCAACCCCCACACCATACTTATATCATATCGCATAATGCATCGACCTGGACACCAACTTTCTTTTTTTGATTTTTATCCAGATCTTGTGAATAAGATGAAATGATGTCAGTTGCCACCGAAGAACCATAAAACGAACATTCACAACAAATGCGAATATGAAATGTATTGAAGAAAGGGTGTACCTTTTAAAATGGGGCACTGTGAGAAATCGAATCGAATCTTTCAATCAAAGAAAGCGTTAACATGAATGACCAACAAACTCCGTCATCCACATTTACATTAAACATTTTCAAATTAATGAAAGTTGGACAGGACGGGTAGAAAACAGAGAGATGATGGGTCATGCCAAACAGAGAAACCAATTTGAAATGAGTTGAGATGAAATGTCAGAAATGCCAAGCTTACACTTGGGTTCCAACAGAGAAGCAGATGTTTTAGCAGCTTTTTCTTTTGAATATTGATGAATCGATGATGATTTCAGTGGTAAAATGTGTCATTCTTGAAGAATGAATGCAGTGCTCGAAAGGGGTATTCTAATAGCAGGGATAACCTGACAACCTGAGTAATAATACCTAATTACTTATGCTTGATTTACCTCATCTTGCGAAACTTTTTCGACACAAGTCTCAAGACAATTTTAATTTTTAGTTTGTTTCTGGCAAAATCTTTGATAAATGGAGTGACGTGGCAGGTGGTCCCATTAATTTTAGTACAATCAAAAACTGCATTCAACTCCTCCCAATAAAATAGTAGCAAAATAAATAAGTAAATTCATGACTGTGAAGTTGGCTTGCCTTCCTCAGTACACGCAGACAATGGTAAAGAAATGAGACGATTGAGTAGGTAGATTTATGTTGGATGAGAAAGGTTTTTGCTCTTGGTGTTTATAATATGCAAATTACATGTTCTTTTCCATAAACTTGCGCATAAGCATGAAGAATCAATTTAACGAAGAATGGTCTTAATCATTCGTTCTGAAAACAATACCAAATTCTAGGAAATTTAATGTAGTATGTGGACTCACGCGGCTGATTTTATATGTACGGATGATAGGTAGCAACGAATTTCAATTTAACCATTTTCTGAGAGAAAGTAGATGTAACAAGCAAATTGAATTTTAAATAAACAGTTTATTATTCAAAGTGATTATTTTTTAGAAACACTACCAGAACAAAATATGATGCAATTTTGAATTGAACAAGAGTTCATGTCGTCGAATTAACGCCAGTAAAATCAATTATTCGCCACTTGGAGTTTCTAAAATAGCTTCAAATCCTAGTGGTCTTGGGTAGGCCGGTGAATTGTCAGGGTTCCATCCAAACTTTTGAATTCTTGTAGTTCTTCCATCCCATCTAGAAAGAAATTGTACTTTCAAGAACAGACTCTACCACTCCAACACAAATTAAGTTACCCAGCATCGGGATGGGCCATGGCGTGGTACACTAGCCATGGTTCGGTTCTATCTGCAATATTTGCAAAGTTGAAAAAAACTGTAAATGACTATCAAAGAACAATAGACTACCTATGGAGGTAGTAAACGAGGCATGGCCAACGCCATAAACGCCCTGCTCATCATTTCTCCAAAAAACAGGTTGATCGTGTCTCCACCAATTGTTTGGAATCAAAGGGTCCCTCAAGTCGTCAATACCCATAAAACCTGCAATTGTCATCAAATCAAAATATAACGCTAGGCCAGTTTAGATAAACTTTCGGCAGTCTGGGACTGGTAACCTAGTTGATAGTCGGGAGTCCAACTTCCAGAGGCTGAGTACACGACGAAAGTTCTTCCAGCGTTGACGAGAATCTGAGGGCCCTCAAGCAATGCAGCGCCATGCATTTGCCAGGGGTAAGTGGGTTGATTGATTAGAACCCGGGGACCAGCAATGACCTCTGGGTCTGCCATTGGGGCGATATATATGTTTTGTGGAAATCCAGCATTGATAGTGGGCCACCCGGACCAAATAAAATAAAGTCGACCGTTCCCATACTCCAAGACAGTACCATCAATTGCCCAATAATCTTCAAATGGGACGACCAATCTGGAAATCACATTCACGACATTAACAAAAATGTTTTGATTAAAAGTCACTTTGAGAGTCACCTTCTTTCGGGAGTCCAAGCTCCCATGGGATCTGCGGGATTCAGAGCACGAATGACGTACATTCTGTGGTTGGCGTTGTCTCCATCATCAAGAGCGAAGTACATGTAGAAGTTATTATTAATGAAGAAAATCTCCGGTGCCCATAAATTCATTAAACCAGACGGGGCAGTGTAAGAAACTGCTCTCTCAGCACTTCTCCAATTGTGCAAAATCCGAGACCTGTACAGTGCAATGCCATTGTTTTCTGACCTAGGCATATAATAATATCCGTCCGTGTGGAGGTAACAATAGGGGTCCGGCCATAGGTCATCCCTGATAGGGTTTTGAAAAACTCCTGAAGAGTTGGCAGAGATGTCCCTACTTTCACAAAGTGAGCAGGCTAAAAGCAGCGTTAGCCCAGCAACCACCGATTTTCCAAAGACCCACGCCATTTTATGCAAAATGTATAAGGCAGTAATTCTGTGAGAATCTGCCAGAATCTTGTTGCTGTACGTACGGAGACTGTCCGTTGTTGAACAAAGTGCACAAGTTATCACTTACAGAGGGGTAAGTGCTTTTAATGTCATGGGACTGACAAGAACGATGATATGATAGATAATAACGTTGATTTTAAATCCACAGCAATTCACTGCTCATATATGGATATCTATTGTGTTACCCGACGTTAGACTCATGACAAAATAACCGAATAATGAAAGATAAGATGAGGCTCGATTGATTGTGCTTGTTTTATGTCAAAACTAGATCAACAAAAATTGTTGTCAGCAAGATTCAATCTCCAGGTCCTAGGGATCGACCTGTTCAGATTGAATTGATGGATTATTGTTTAGATCGAAGCAATTGCGATTCGATTTATGAGAAGTTCGCTCACCAATTCTGCCATAAAACTCATACATCTTCATAATTTTCATACGGCACAACCTGAAAATGCATGCATCAGACTGAATCTGTCAGTGTTCAAAACACACAAAAAAAGCATTTTATTATTTTCAGAACGTTCTTCCCCTGTCCAACTGTATGAACTGGAAAAGTGAGACCAATCGATTGACCGTCACAT
>JAQIWU010000977.1:0-19796 GCA_034696445.1 Isotomiella minor | reverse complement strand
ATACGTGGGTATGGAATTCAAGTGAAAATCTTCAGGTTGAATTTTGGCCCAGTTTCAAATCGAACAGTTTAAATTCTTTCGGAGAGAAAGTAAAAGGAGTAGAAGAAACTTTGGTAGTTTACTTTTCTCTCCATTATTATAATACTAGACAGATTAATTCGGACAGAAGGTGTGGCATCTTGGCCGTTCACATCCTCTAGTCATCGTCATCATCATTGCTTTCACTCCTTCTTCAAAGTAAACGCAACAAATGATTACTTTTAGTGATTATCTCCTCGCCTCAGTCGCAGGATGATGATGACGATATACAGAGTGACAAGTTCACGTGGATAGCTTCCCACGCAAGTTTCACGGGGCTCTCTCATCTCACAGCCGACACCGTTAAATTAAATGGGCTAGGAAAGGAGTACACAAATCTAATAAAAATTTCATTTGGCCCCAGAGCGATTGAGATTGAGTGAATCTTTGATCTGATTTGAAACTGCTCATGCGAAAATCCATATGTAAGAAGAGTGAGTGGAAATATCATCTGCATGAAATCATTTTGAGTGGAGAGGAGCGATCCAATCCAATCAAACGCTAATGAATACAGAATTTTAGATTAAAGTGCTACTCACTACTACTTCTGACTGACGCACACTCATTCACAGTTTGTGATTCAGAGAGGAGCCTCTCTGCTTCATGATTCAATTAAGGTAGCTTCGCTTCACGGTGACGCGGTGTGTGACAGAGAGCGATAAGGTTTTAAGGCGTAAATGTGTACCAAAGTGAAAGTCTCTGGCTGGCATTCTCGTTCATTCACTATTTCACCCCTCTACATTATTGATACAGCTCAATGAAACCTAGTCAAAGGATTGCAAACCCTAGGGTTTTTGAAATTTAAACAGGATTACGTGGTCTAATTTCTATTATGTTTAAATGATGGTGTTCCTATCATCGTCACACACTCGCTACACATCCAAGCCAAAGTCAAGAGTCAATTTTATGCTAATCAAATGCTAAATTCATATTCTGGGTAAAGCCAAGTTTACACAACACACGCTCGACTGACTGCGATGTGATGTCATGATAAATAAGCGGAAGGGGAAGGATCTTCATGATCGACTGTATAAATTCAGACATCAAAGCTTCCCAATTTCAGAGTCGTCTACTTACTTCATTAGAGTTAATTAATGACTCAAAGTTCTCAGCATCCCTGTTGCAAAGTAAGTGACTTTGGTTTTCGCAGAAGTGATTCTGTATCGAATGGATGAAATGCAGATTTGCACAATTTCGAAATGTAAGCAAGAAAAAAGAGATGGCCAATAACCCTTGTTGTTTTGTTCAACTCAAGCCTTTTTTACTTTACTTTACTTGACTGGCATTGCACCAAATCCACGCAAGGATGCATGCATATGATAGATCATGGTTTCTTTCTGCGTCCTTTAATTCTAGAGGCATCAATCAGCTTTAGAAATCACTCCGTGAATATGCATAAATATCAATTAAGTAGAAATGAGTGACAGAGTCTACTTTTCCACAGAAAAAATTCCATCATGTTTTTTCTGTTGTTTAGACTATTTTTGTTTTAACTTGACTCAACTTTTTACGCATTAAGTATTTATGCCTCAATGAAACTTAGTCATCACTACTACCTGTCCTCATTGGGGAATTTAAATTTTGACTTGGCATTATTCTAAGAGTTATTATTTTCCACGAAATCTGACTTCCTTAAAGTAGGTCAGTAAATAGGCTTGGCTCTGGTTACATCTGGATTAATTACAATTCATTCTCCTTGTTCCTCTGCACAGCATGGAGTAAAAGCAAGGAGTCCTTGTGTAACTTGATAAAGTGTTTGTAGAACTGCGAGAATAAATGCAAACCCGACAACCCAGCCTTCAACAGGAATGAGCTATAAGTCAAGGCAAGATAAGTCAATAAGCCCACAGACCAACAACTTTCACAAAGGGAAAACGAATGTTGCAACTCTGTGAACTGCGCGATTATGTTTCAAAGCGGTTTTGATTTGATGAAAGGCGAGAGAGCTGATGAGAATAATGGACTTCTGTCGACAGAACCATTTTCAAAGGACATAACTTTATCGTCTTTTAGACTTTACTTTTGAAGTGGCAGTGGCTTCCAGCAAGAAGTACTGAACTGACCAAAGTTTGAAGTTTCTCTCTTCTGTTCGTGTGTGCAAGTGACTTGTAAATTGTGTCAATTGTGGTTGGAATTACGAGGTTGATGTGGGTGGATGGAAAGTTTATGTATGATGATGATGGTGATGATGTGGGTGAAAGTAGACAGACTCTCTCATTCCCATAAATTATCAAATGCGAGCATCATTCTTTGTCTTTGTGTTCTTAGTTTTTGAAATGATTTTGGGCTTTATAATCGAGTTTCAGAGAGAGAATGACCCTCACTGTGAAACTTAAACTTGCTTTGGCTGAATCTTTGGAAGGAAGAGAAGAAGAGCAAAATTAGAAATTTCTCTCATTTGGATTTCGGTGTGGTGTGGCCTAATTTCTCTTCTTTCACTCCATAACCATTCCACTTATAGATATAGCTTGACTGGATGAGGAGACCGTGTAGTAATAATAATCAGAGGAAGAGAGAGGGACATGTAGAAATTGCTGTGGCCAAAACTAGCCCACATTTCTCTTAAGAGATAGGGGAAACCTCCTCCAGACTCATTGTCAGACGAAGGAAAGCAATTTGTACCCTTCTCTCACTTTCTCTCTCTCTCCTTCCTCCACTGATAGCATCAATTAAACCTCGAGGAAACATTTACTTCTTGGAGAGGAGACTCTCGTCTTCTCAAACAAATGAGGCTCTTTTTGGTTTTAACCCAACCGCAGCAGTCCTCGATTACCAACTGCCTGCCTGCTTAGACCAATTCGTATATGTCCTGCATAAGTAATGGTCACGGTTTTTATACTCCTCGAATTGCACTTTCTACAAAGTTCGCAAACAACGGAAAAGTCCCACACACTCACGTCGTCAATTCCAATGGTGGTAAACCAATCCGATTGGAAACTTTCTTGCATCCAAATCAGTAAAAATTCTGCCCAGCCTCAATTTGAGCTTTCTAATTTGCACTGCAACAAGACGAAACTCATGAAGTGTAAAAGTGCATGACAGGGTTGTGCTAATCAATTTAACTTTTGTAGTCCAACAAAACGAGATCACAGGATCCATTCGGACTCGCCAATGACTCACTGCCTACTGTGAGAGATGAGAAGTCAGTTAAACGAACTGGATTTAACACTCTCATGCATATGGTAAAATCTCGTGAAGTGAAGAAGGCTGATAGTGTGTCATGTCATGATGCATTAAACATGATTGACAAAGTTCACTCAGACTTTCATCTCCAAACAAAGCAAAGTCCTCATCTCAAACGAAATTGTCGGCTCTCTTCTTTGTGTGAACCTCATTTTTGCCACGTGGCGTCTTCCTGGTTTGCGGTCATTTGATACAAAGGAGATAGGATTTGGATGCAGATTTAGACTCGATAAGCATACATTTTTGAATGAACTTGGGGACCTGACGTCAGGGTTTCGGATTAGATTTGTACACTTTTAGCTTAAAGATTTTCTAACGGAATTGATATCACGCCATTGATTCACGTGTCACTCGGATGTATGCTCCTACTTTAATTTCTGAGAAGAAGAGAAAACGTTTTGTCCTACTTGAATAAAAGTATTTGATTCAAAAACTGAATGTGTCACTCCTTTCTGTGATCTTGGTTGATGAACACTTGGGAATTTGGGAGCATGGGAAACTTTGTAAAGCCTTGTGAAAAGGAGACTGATCAAACGTTGGAACCTTTGACAGGCACATCGACGACAATGAGGCCGAGTATTAGTGGTGGTGGTAGTAGTGGGGGGAGGGAGGAGGAGGAGGAGAGCGGATGCAGCAGCAGCAGCCGGAAGGACATATCAGACGCGGAGTGGATTTTACTGGAGACGCTTGACGTGAGGTCCAACCGTCCTTTACACACTGGGCCATTTCTAACGGTGCAACGACGGCGGAGGAGACGGAAGTACGTTCGGAGTCTCTTCTTCAAGGATCCAACCTTGATTGATGAACTGTCCTCCCACCAGACGAACCTCGTCTTGGACAGAATTGGCCACTGGGAATTCAACGCTTTCATTCTTGACAATGTGACGGGAGGTAAGGGACGACAAAGGAACAAACAAACTCAGCGTGTTTATACCCATTAATATTTCATGTCTCCTTTTCCCCCTTTCTTTCTCAGGCCGTCCACTTCCTAATTTATGTGTTCATCTCTTCAAACTCTACGGACTTTTGGAGCATTTCAACTTGGACCCTGTCGTCGTCTGGAAAGTCTTTTGTAAGTTTATCATCATTGACAATCCACCCACCCCTTGTCTTTTAGTCCTCCTGTTTACCCAGGGCAGTACACAAGGGATTTACGCACAAATCCCTGTCTTTTATTATGATTATGCGCATATATAATAAATGTTTCGTCTTATGTCTTGTGTTTCAGCCGTGATAGAGGATGGGTACCATTGGAGGAACCCATACCACAATGCCGTACACGCAGCCGATGTCACCCAAGCCATGCACTGCTTTCTCCAAGAGAAAAAGATTTTGGAGAAAGCAACACCCATTGAGATTCTGTCCGCTCTGTTGGCTGCTGTGACTCATGACCTGGATCACCCAGGAGTCAATCAACCTTTCCTCGTTGCCACTTCCAACCATTTGGCTGCACTATATAAGGTAAGGTTGGACTTTTGATTTTGACTTAAACACACATCTTTTACCAGTCTTCTACCATCATTCAAAGATAAACTATAAGGACGTTTAAGGAAACCTGCGCACTTTCTCTGCATTGAGACAAATGAGTCAAGAGGTGTGTGTGTGTGTGCACATACGGTTTTCAATCCAGAACAAAAGGCTGGATCGATTCAACATTTTTTGTCATGATTTTTTTTGGTCGGATGGAAAAAGAGAAAGGAGAGAAGGAAGAAAAGAGTGTATTTTAGGAATTGTGTGAGAGAAAGAGAGAACACAAGCTTTCGGTTTTCATTTCCTTTCTCCACATTCACATTCTCTCAAATTCTCACACAATCACAGTCAGTCTAGAGTAAATGGAAGTCTAGTCTCAATGCAAATAGACCAGAGAATCCTTCCTTCCACTCCATCCATTCATATCCATCGGGGTGTAAAGCAAACATTAATTTCTCTCAATTGTGTGGAGACAAGTGCATGAGAGAAAGAGGATGATGAGAATGAGGAGGACGTATGTAAATGTGGATTTGCATATGTGGACTCGAGTGAAAGTAATTTTGGCCGTATGTGTATGTATGTTTAGTTAGGTGAAGGAGAGGGAAAGTTCATTGAGTTTAGCATCACTCGTGGCAATTGTCTTGTTACTTTTCCCCAGGGGTAGATGATAGGTTTACAGCGTTAGCAGGAGTGGGCCCATAGGTCGTCGACACCACTCCTCTCCTCTCCTCTTATGTTCCCACAAAGAGAAAGCAAGGAGAAAGGAATGATGGTGCTTTAAGTAGAAGCAGCTGACTCCACACACACACACTCCAGTCGCTGGAGAAAGTGGGCGAGTGGAAATGGAGCTAGAGAAAGCAGAGAAGGAGTTTAGCTTAGCTTAGTTTCTTCTTCCGTCTTTTTTGCTTATGCACCTGCACGTGGCTCTCAATGACGTAATTCCCCAAATACAAATTTCCGCATAGGCACTCACTCGCTCACAGTCAAAGTTGCGAATGAATATCGCGTGCGAGGAAGGCATAGTTTCACTTCTTATGGTTTAGTTTGTTTGAGCGATGAGGTTAGGGTGACGATGAAAAATGAGTCGACTCACTACACTACTTTCCTTTATTGTATTAAAAATGTATTACTCACTTTACTTTACTTTACATACTTTCTCCGTCGTCGTGCACGCACACCTTTTAATCGCATCATCATAATCCAATTAGAATGACGCACATTCTTGCATAACATTCAGTCAGTCGAAACTGGGGCAGGGTGAGAATGAACATGGTTTCTTATTCTTTTCTTTCTTTCAGAATTCTTCCGTGTTGGAGAACCACCACTGGCGTTCTGCGATGGGATGCCTGCATGAGTCTGGGATGAGTGACATTTTGGGTGATGAAGTTGTGAAAGAGGTGGAATGGAGGATCCGAGAACTCGTGTTGGCAACTGACATTACGAGACAGAAGGAATTTCTGGATAGACTAAAAGTAAATACGAGAGAACAGGAGGCTTTCTCCGTTGATGTAGGTTGTCTACAATTGTATGTGGTTTTGTGTGTGTTTAGGAATATTTGGATACGGATACACTCGACATGGACTCCCCGGAAGTACGCCACTTTATCCTACAAATCGCATTGAAGTGTGCAGACATTTGCAACCCCGCAAGACCCTGGCCCATCTCTCGAAAGTGGAGTATGAAAGTCTGTGAGGAGTTTTTCAGACAAGGGGATTACGAGAGACAACTTAATCTCAATGTCACTTCGCTCTGCGACCGCTACTCCACATCCGTCCCTAAAATTCAGACTGGTACTTATTTTAAACCCCCAAAAAACAAAACCCGTTTATCTATAATACCTTTTTCTTTATAGGCTTCTTCGACTTCGTGGTACAACCCCTTTTCACAGAGTGGCAACGCATGATGACTACGACGCTTTCAACCAAAATGAGTGAGAATCTCAGTTGGAACAGAAACAAGTGGCAGCAACTTCTCCAAGATGAACTCCAGGCCACGAGGACGGAAGAGGATGAGCCTCACCAGGAGATCCCCAAGCATTGCATTGAGGACTCTGATATCAACGTGAGCGTGGCCAAGATTCAGGTAGCAGCTGCCAGTCGATCTGTTCGCTTCGTCGATACCACAATCACCGTAGCGAGTGATTCTGAGCCCAGCAATGATGAAGACGACGATGGCGAGGGCGAGGAGGAACTTGGTAGTCCCCGGAAGCCAGAGAGCGAATTCTTGGGGATACCTCGGCCGGACAGGAGGAGACATTCCATTGCAACTGGTCTCATGGGCATTCAGGTCTCACCGAGTCAGCTACTGGGTCTGTCACCGGATATATCGCGAATGGTGGGTCGCACCGTTATCCGAAGAGAAAGTCTGCCCAGCGGGAGTTTGAGAGCTTTACCGTCTAAAACAATTTTGCATCTGCAACGACTCTCTAAAGATAACACGGACTCAACTGACGATGGGTCAAATAGTCCTCCCCCAGACCTACCCAGTTCCCCCGCACGGCATGAGAACAAGAGTAGTTGCAGCAGTACTTCCACAATTGATGAAATGCTTGACTTCACCTACAGTCTTCCGGAATCCAGTAGCAGTCCCAGACGGTCAGAAGCTAAAGATTTGGACGAACTGTGTCCCCCCACGAGCATTTTAAGTATGTCGCCAAGCGTAGCTCATGTCTCACTTCAGCAGAGCATAGAGGTGGACGAGCAACGGAGGCATTTGATAAGGCAGCAGACTTGCCCAGTGGTCAGCGTCAATGCGGGAGAGAATAATTTTAACAGACCAAGATTCCTCTCCGCTGCAGCCGCCATCAGCCCCACCTCCTCCTCCATCATATCCAGGCATCGCAGCCCTGACATAAGTGAGGAAGGAGGAAGTGGAGGCAGTGGGGGGAGGTTGAGTGGAGGAAGCAGTAATGAGTGCTGCGTGATTAGCGAAGACGTGCAGGCGGAAGAGGCTAGCACTCCGCTTGAGATTTTTGTGCAGCAACCAGGAGAAGGGGACGATGGAGAGGAGGCACCTCGGAGGGAAAGTGGAGGTTCCCAAGGGGGTCTCGAGATTGAGGACCCTGAACTACTTTGCAGCCAGCTGTCCCCTGGGGGCTGTGGGGCACACGGAGACAGCGTATCCAGTGATGATGAGATGGAAGAAGATGAGGCAAGGCATGACAGTGGTACACAAACTGACTTGGCAGATACTTTCCACCGGATCCTTTTCTCCAGAGATGAGGAAGAGGACTTTGACCCTTCCATGCCGTCCTCCCATGCGGCTGGCTTTAACTCAGTCGCCACAAGCACTGGGAACAACAGACTGGCCACACTGTTGATGTGGCGGAACAACCGCATTTGGAAGAGTCTGACAGAGGAGGGCCCTGATGGAAGTACTTGCTGTGAAACGGATGTGGAGGACGAGTATTTCTTGGGGGAAAATCCGTGGGGTGACGTGAGATTTAATCAAGTACGCTCTCGAAACCCAAAAATCGTTACTGTTGACTTATGCAATTTATCATGATTATACAGGGTGTGCGCTTGCAAGCGAGAAGAGGGTCAGCCCCGACAACTGGTCCAGCTTCTACCCTTTTGAGCAACAGAGGGGCACAGGACAGGCGATCTGACCCAACGCAGTACTACACACATAATGGAGGAGACTACGAAGTGGCATTCCAACTGAGGAGGGGATCAGTACCCGTGGAGCTGGTACGACAAAGTCGTACCCTACCGAAAAAATCAAATACACGTACTGCTCGAAGAGGTTCCCTTCCAACAGAGGCTTCAGCAGGTATTGAACGACCTCTAGCAATGTTTCCTAATAATACAATGCTATACTTCCTCATCCGTGCAGGTGCTTCCTTCGCCCTAAAACTTCCCATGCAAGTATTTTCCTACAGCGAGGACGACAGCGCAATTTCCATAAAACGGCGAAGTTCGGGTGGCCCTGAGCTATTTTCGGCTGCTGAGAAACTCTCTTGGAAAACCACCCCTGTGCTCATCGAACGCTTTGGAACCTGTGCAATGGAAACAGCATCTTCTTCAACGTTTTGGCCAGGCAGAAGGAGGGGTTCACTTCCAGTCGAAGTTAGAATAGCTTCTTCCGTTTCATGCTCCTCCGAGTCGGAATCTTCCGGTACTTAATAAATTCGTTATACAAGGTTTTTAAAAATAATAATGCTTTTCCTACTTCCAGCGGGTGACTCCAGTGATACCACATAGCCCGTCAACCATCCATCGTCATCGACAATCCAATTCAACTCAGAATGACGATGCTCAACGACGAAGCCATTCAAACATATACGCTTAAATCCTTCTCTCTTTTTATCCGACCATCGATTATCGCAACGTCGACGCACTCTTCAACGACCTACACATGCAGTACAATTCCGACGGGAGAGAGAGATTTAATAAAACCTTAAAAAAACGCATTAACCAAAGGATTGAAATGAAATTGTATAGAGATTCGAATCTCACTTCGCCCCGCAGCAGCCAAGTAATTGATCCATTTATACTACTTACAACAACGCAAGTACAAAAACCTTTTCGTTTATGTTTAAAGCTACGGACATAGACGCATTATACGATTTTAAGGACGAAGGGAAGATAAGATAGAGCTATCCTACGGCGGGGTACCTTTTGTTATCGTTTATCATCGTAAAAAAATAATGTTCTGGTGCAGGTTTGTGGTTGTAAATACGGCTGTAGGACAATTTGTAATAATTTAAATGACCCTTATATACACTCTAATAATTACACCCTGCTTAGTCTTAGCAATAAAGCGTAATCCTTCAAGTCAATCAAAGAAGAATCGTCGAAGAATAGTTTTTGACTGACCGAGAGTTAAAAGTAAATGTATTAATTTTGTGTACATACCAAAGAACCTACGCTTGTATATATGAATTGTAATAATTACTTTTTAAAGAAAGTACTTTAGACTGTCGATCCTTTTGTTAAGTTGTTTTTGTAAAACGCGAGTTGAGAGTTAGAGGAATATGCGACGAGAGGCAATATGGCAATATCCGATGGAAGACAATGTGAAAAAGTGGAAATGGAAATTAATTGTACATTTGTTAATGACCACATAGACATAAGTCATACGCTGTAAAACCTACCAAAAAATAAGTCTACCTTTTAACAATAAGATGACCGACTACTATTAAATAGGCTGTTGTATGAGAAAAGTACAATCTTGTTGTGGGGAAGCGTCGTATGTAGTAGTTTTGTGTGTAGAGTCAACACTTTTTGTACTGAGAAGAAAGAAAAATGATGATTTTAGTGAATAAAAAAGATGACATTATAGAAGAAACTTGAGGAAATGCTCCTTTATCTAACTTTTCTTCTGCATAATAAATAATATTTCTGACCAGCTAACATACAAAATTGACTAGACCTTACACACTAGAGGAAGATGCTACCTATCGTCACCTCTTGTCTTCCTGGAACTTATTCTTAAGATATTCCTCCTTAATCCTATTCCTTTCTTCGGGCCTGGGCAGCAAGGGTTTGATTCCCTTCCTCCTGCGATCTAACTGGACCTTAGTCTAAAGAACAAAATGCATACAAATTAAGACATTAATCAACGGAGAACCAAGTAAGTACACACCCAAAATTTGTGACAAGACGTGTAGTTGAGGAAGAATTGGGCACACTTCTCCTTGTCATAGTTGTTCTGCGAGAGGCACTGGTACGACTGTTCCTGCTCCTGTCAAGAACAAAATTACGTAATGGTAAACAGCAAAGAACAAATCGATAAATTACCTTGATACAGGGGTTGTTCAACTCGCTCTTTTGCTTCGAAGCAGTCTCAACAATGACCCTCCTCTCTTCTGGATTCTTCGACGGGGGAAGGTCCCCAGCATTGTCGTACATCACTGGCGACCAAGTCAAAAGTCCCAAAAGAATCAGAATCCATCCGGCAACACATCAATTAGAAAAACTAAAGCAAAATTTATTTTTCTTTGCTCGAGTCAGTCGTGTGAGTGAACCCATCAGCTGTTTAATCCCGCGACTGGAATTGTATTCCTGCGGCGTGCGAAACTACTGCTGCTGATCCACATGTGCTCAACAAAAAACAAAATGCAACTTCAGTTTTGCTATTAAAATTCCGTAATTTAATTAAATAAAATGAGTACGTCACTCAAAAGACAGTTGGCAGCGTTGGCTGCCCCTGCGTCGTCACTCCTGGTCCCTGACAGACGACGACCCTCCATCCTCTTCACTCCAAAGGACGCGGCCAAATACGACACCAACACTTTCTATGCCATCGGCAAGTCCCTTCATCAAAACTAATTGTACATCCTCACTAATTAATTGATTCTGTCTTTCAGGTCGAGAAGGGCTGAAGGAATTGATTGCTGTGAACCTGAAACTGTTTGAACCCTTCACATCCTCGATTCTGTTCAACGAAGCTGGGAAGAAGTATGAGCGTGTCATGGAGGATGTCCAGGCCAATGAAGATTTGGACCAGGTCATTCGGCAGTTTCTCCTCACACTGTATCCCTACATGATGCTAAAGGCCTCTTTAAAGTGCCTCGAATGGCTCGTCTACAGGTTCCACGTTGAACGGTTTAACGTGGACGCGTTGATGCAATGTACCCTTCCATATTATGACACCAAAACCTTCGTTCTGATTGTTCAGGTAGGGGTGAAATTATAAGCAAAAAGCGTTAAAGCTAGGAACACTAAATAAATTCTATTTGTTTGTAGATTTTGGAAATTGAAAGGTACCAGAAGAATCAAGCGTGGGAGTGGTTGGTGCCTTGTAAACAAAGTGGAGCCCCTTTAAGAAAAGCCGTACTCTTTGACAATTCTAGCTCTAAGTTTGTCATGTGGTTATTTGGAACGTTCGACGACATTCTACAGGTATACTTGAATTGATTTGCTGTTTTGTTTATGAAGTCAATAATACTATTATTGTCCCAGATCCATCAAAACCATCCTGAAAATCTCAGAATATTTTTGGGTTTCATGGCTTCAACCATCGTTGGAATATTGAATAAGCTCAAGAATGACTGGATTTCTAAACCCAAACGAGTTCACAATCAGAAAATCATTGGATTAAATATACTCAATAAACTCTTCAATCTGTTGGAAAAAGTACGCGACAGTGAGGCACTGAAAAGCAAGGAAGAAATCTTTGCAATGGCATACGTTGTGATGTCTACTTTGGCCGTTTGCTGCAGAGAAATACCTCACATGATTGACGCTGTTGGATCAGGACTGAAGCAAATCTTCAAAGTTTTAATTGCAGTACGTTTTAAAATTAATTGTTGAGTCGTGACTACATATATCCCACTTCTTTCTATTTCAGAACCGCGGAAATATGCAAATGACTGAAGAAACGTTTCTACTGCTGAATATAATGATAGACTATTTAAACCGTAACTGGGTGTTCAAGAACCAAAGGACATTTTCAAACACCCTGCAAGACATGACACCGGTTTCAAAGAAGTGGGATATGTCTAATTTAGCAATGAAATTGCTACTGTTCAATTTAGATCAGCAATTTTTGACACCACAAAACGTCCTGGCCTGGGTCTCCGAAATTGACATGACATTGGAAGCCCGGAGTGAGATATTAAAGTAAGTCGGACAATTCTATATTACCTTAAAAGCTTCATTTCATCATTGCTATTTTGTCTGCCTATAGACAATCGTATTTAATGTATAAGAAAGCAGCCGTGAAAAAGAGCCGTACTAAATTGTTCCTGACATCATTTGAGAGGCAGTATCCAACGGAATTTCAAATAGCGACATCACAAGACTTGACGCTAGGCTCCGATTTAGCAAAGTCAAAGAGTGGCAAAGACTTCGTGCTGATTTCGTCACACTCAGACCCCAATATCAGAGCTAACGCTGTAAAACGACTTATCAATAAAGTCGTCTACCCTAAAAACAAAAAGACGAATAGATCAGAAAAAATTCGCGTTGCGAAAGCGTTAAAAGCCAGGTTTAGTGACGACAATGAACAAGTTCTGCTTAGCCTGTGGAAAACCAAAGTACAGAAGTTGCTTAAAATATTTTCCCCAAAGACTCTTCTTGAAGGAGCAGTGAAAACTTTAAATGGTCATGCACCAGTCAAAGTTGTCCGTTTTGTGCTGATGAAATTGTGCGGTCTAATCAACATGGAAGGAATTTCTGAAAATCTCTTCACGCAGGTATTTTAGGCCCACTGCAATTAAAGGATTATGTTGACGTTAACTAAGATGTTTGTACAGATTATCAACATTTTCGTACCGTTTCTATTCCCTCGGACCAAGAAGGAACTAAGGTTTGCAAAAGTCATTTTGCAGTCTCAGTTTGCAATTGAGAGTCCAATTTTGAATCGTTTTTCGTCAGGTTAGTATTCTGAAAAAATGAAGCGGTATTAACTGTACATTCTATCCTTTAAATGCGTTTTAGTGTTTTCAAAGGACGACGTTAGCGTCCAAGACGTGTGTTCGACATCTTTCCAAATTGTATCATCGTTAGAAAGGAGCCACCATCTTTTTACTTCTTTGGATTCTCCAGCACAGCTTACCTTTGCTTGCCTGTTGCTGTCAGAATCGGAGATCTTAACCAAACTCTTGCCAGCCGCAGAAAAGGTGAACCTCATTCATTTATGGATCACCGGCATTAAGAACTGCTCAAATCAAACTCGTGCGCTTTATTTACAGATTAACTGTGGGCAGTGTACCAGTTACCCTGTCACGGAGTTAAATTTCGATAAATGTTTGCGATATGCTCATCGGAGACAACGTTTAAGCTTTGAGTTGGTTCTGACTGCTCTAATGAGGGCTCCTAATGCAGACAAGTTGCAAAGTGTGCTCAAATTTGTTTGGAAATTTGATCAGATTGAGAATCGAGATGCAGGAATGAAATTTTTAAGCCAATATTTGAAGGTATCATTGTCTATCCAGTCACTTTTTACCTCTCTCTCCAAAGTAGAGTTCGTTATTCAATGCTTCAATTTGGTATTTATTTGTTTAAGGAGTGCTTCCAGTCAGATTTGGAGCAACTCAATTTTTGGACCGAATTTCTACGCTCTCTTAACGACACCGAGGAGGATGAGTACCATTTGATTCGAAGCTTACAGTTCACAGCGTCATTTCTTAAGAATAAACATTTAACTGGTGGAATTGCTGAATCCAAAAGACGCGTGACGAAGAAGGCGGACAGCTTGAACGCTTGGGAGTTGGTTCAAGTTATCCTTTGTCGTTGTCTCTCGCATTCTTGTCAACGGGTGCGATCTGTTGCCCTTACCTGCTTGAAGAACATTCAAAAACAATTGGACCCGAAGGACGCTCTTAATACGTTTTTGGATACTATCTTGGAGTATGAATTTGAGCTTTCAGCCGACGGGGGGTAAGAACTTACAGCATACTTGGTTAAAAATACATCTCAATTGCTCTGTGTATTATAGACAACTCCCGAATGTCATAGCTCACAGCTTTCAGGATAAGAATAATGGCGTGTTTACTTCCATTCTTTCCGCCCTTCGGGACCCTGCAGTACAAGAAAATAGGAAATTGGACTTGCTAAAATTATGTGGCAGTTGTGGAACAACGGTGAGTTCAGTTAACAGCTTTAATCATAATTTTGCATGTCTTGAAGAGTGGGATTTTATTTTCAGTTTGCCAAAGAGATTTATCCTCTGGCCAAAGTGCTATTCAAAGATAACGTCTATACCTCATACACTTGCGAATTGTTGAAGTATTACGATGGAGCTTTTGATTTGGAGCTTATGGAAGCAGTCCTACATTGGAAGGAAGGAGCAAGAGTAGTTTTGAGAAAAGTTCACAAAGGAGTGTTCGACTCCTACTCCCTTCCCAATCAGACGAAAATATTCGGTTTTCTTGTGGATCGAATTATAGATTGTCAGATTCCTGAGGTACTATTTACCTTCAGTTTTCCATTCTTTGATGCGGTTCAGTAAAAACTTATTTGTTACTACTTGTAGGTGAAAGTCGCCGTTCTTCGTTGCGTTAGGAAATGGACAATTGATTCTTCCATTGTCTCCGGCCAACTTACAAAATGTCTCAATATGGAGAAGCGACAGTCTTCAGCACCCAAATTTAGCAAGGCTGACAAAAGGCCGGAAAGGGATTGGGTTTCTTATGGAGAAGTGGTACTGGAATTGATCCAAGGAAAAAAGAGGCTGAAACGAAGAGGAAAGCTTATTGATCCTCTTTTCAAACTTTTAAAGAAGTGAGTGCACAGTATTTTAAGAGCGACATTCAACGAGTACCATTTGTTTTTATCCCTCCCTTCGATGTTGTTTTCAGATGCATAACGTTGGAGGAGCAAGCTCCTGTTGAGTACCTGAAACAACTTGTTCTCTCATCTCTTACCGGGTGTTGTCAGGATGATGGGTCCACAATGGATGAAGAGGACTACACCAATTTTGATGTCCAGACTGTGATTGACTGCTTGCGTTGTTCCAGAAATCCACAGACCCATCATCATGCCCTTATTCTTCTAAATTATGCTGCCAGTCGTTATCATGTAAGGTTTCGAATTCTTCCGTTCTGTCCGATTACCGTAGTTCGTTGTTGTTGTTTCAGGAACAAGTTCTTCATGGGGTCATGAGCTTATTCACTTTTATGGGCAATTCAATTTTACGACAAGACGACGCATACAGCACTCAACTCATTCAGCAAACCGTCAGCAACATAATTCCCACGCTGGCCAAAACAAACAAAGGAGGAGTACATCATTTAACTGTCTCGGCTGGAATTTACAGAGTCTTTACATCCGCCGTTCAAGACATTCCCGTTCATCGACGCCTTCCCGTTTTCACATCTTTGGTCCAAACTTTGAATCCAGGAATTAGCACGTGGCAGCTCTGCATAATTCTGATTGACAATGCGCTTCATAGAGATAGAAAACGGTAATTCATTATTCCACCTTTCACAAGTATCTAAAAATGGTTGTGGTCAACAGGAGTAATTTGAATGCTGATTTGGAACTGGCCGTGAATCTGGTGTGGTCCTTCGGTTCTTCTGTTGTGGCACAAACTGTGACAAACATCTATGACTTTCTGATGACTGTTCCGCTTTTTCATAAAACAGTCACCCCTGAGCAGTTCGATCAAATGAAACTCCGACAACCCCAAATGGAACGTTCGGTTTTAGATTTCTCTCGGAAAGATAATTTTAGGGATGTTCTTATAACCGTTCACTACGTCTTAGAATTAGCTGGACAAATCTGTGGCAAGGTAAAACTGTTTTGCAAAGTCTATTGTAAGTGAATGAAGACTAAATCATCAATTTTTGTTATGCAGTTCACAGAAGCAGACAACGAGGGCACTGTGGAATTCGATTGTTTGCTTCAAAAGTGTTTGTTATGGTCTAAAAAGACGGCTGGTCTTCACGAAGAGAAATTGTTTAGACTAATCACTCAAAAAAACCTGGATGTTATCGACAAAATCAATATGACTCTTGACCCCCTCAAGTTCATCGAATCCATTACCCTGATCCTTGTAAGGGATGACACCTCTGTAAAACGGAAAGCTCTGGAAATGTTGAACCAACGAATTCTACAAAAGGTCAGTCCGTCAGTCTTGTTTAGAAAAACTGAATTACTAACGACGTCTGTTTTTTCTAGGTGGAATGGTTTGGAGAGCTGGAGAATCTTGTGGACTTAATTCCTTTGCTTTTGGAAATAACAAATACTGACCTACAAGCCGATGACGCTGTCAATTTGATCCAGACGTCTTTCTTCTCACTAAAACTACTTGCCAAACATTTAATAGTTCATCACCCTGAAAAATTCTCTCCGGCCTTCGAAACTGCAACTGTCTTCTGTACCCATTCGAACACTCTCC
Source organism: Isotomiella minor (assembly GCA_034696445.1). NCBI lineage: Eukaryota > Metazoa > Arthropoda > Collembola > Entomobryomorpha > Isotomidae > Isotomiella > Isotomiella minor. The sequence continues at coordinate 3,278 of JAQIWU010000977.1, read as the reverse complement.
TGAGAGCTTCTGCACTCCTCTGTCTAAGTGAACTGTTTGGTTTGAAGAGTCTAATTCTTCCCAATCTAAATAATGTGACCGAAGCAATATTGAGTGCACTGAATGAATCCAAGAAGGAAATCGACCCAGAAAATACAGTTCCCATCCATTTGCTTTGCATTAGTGCAATCACTTGTCTTACAAAAATGGTGGAGCAATTGGGGTCCTTCGTGGGAATCAAGTTTTTGAAAAGAGTCTTTGTCACAGTTTTGTCAATTCGCGTTTCCGATGTCAACCGGATCAAAGTTTTTGAGACTAAGCTTAAGACAATGCTTAAAACGGTGTCAACGAAGATTCCCCTGAGAAATATGGTCCAAGCCATCAGAGAAGCCTACAGCCAGCTGCACAATGAGGTTACTGGATTGGCCACTTTAATGAGAACACTTCAAGAATGCTTGTTACAATCGAGCAAAGAGGAAATTATGACAGTTCTTGAAAGCTTAAGCAATGCATTTCTCGAAGAGTTTTTAAAGGTCAGACAGTTCCTGAAAGAGGATTGTACCAAAGCTGAAGACGCAGTGCTTGAGTGTTTGATTTGCGGCATAGTTTTGAAACTGACCGAAAGCCACTTCAGACCCTTTTACCATAGGATTCATGACTGGGCTAAGGATGATGAAGCAAAAATGATTACATTTTACCGGTTAGTTCTACTTTGAACATACCTAAAATCCTGTGGTAAATGTCACTATTAAATAATCCCCTTAACAGATTCAGTTCAGCTGCGGCGGAAAGACTCAAGAGCCTCTTCGTAACTTTCGCCGGCTACGCGACAAGCAGTGCAATTGAAATGCTGCAAAGGAATGCAACGTTGACGAAAGCCATTCTCCGGTTTTTCTTCCACATATTTTCTAACGACCGTGAAGGCTTTGTCACCACTGAGAGATTCAACAATATTGTACAGCCCTTAATGAACCTGGTACGTTACTTAAGCATGACCTCTTGTACCTGTGCGAATGTCAATATTTCTATGACCTTTTAGATGGAGTGGGAACCCTTATTGCACGGTGATATTCCAATGAAGGACCTGAGTAACTGTGTCATCCAATTAGCTGTGGCGACAAACGATTTGAACCGATGGCAGTTTCTCATTGAGCTTATTGGAATTAAAGCGGCACATTCAGAGAAACAAGTTCGACTGAATGCCGTGGCTGTTTTAGAGTCTGCGGCTGTTGAACTCAGCAAAGACTTCCTTCCCCTCCTCCCTCCTGCGGTTCCCTTCTTGGCAGAACTAATGAATGATGACGACTCGGAAGTTGAAGCAGCCACACAAAAATTGTTGCTGAAACTCGAGGAAATAGTTGGGGAACCCTTACAACCTTATTTCACATCATGAATTGACTTTATTTATATTTTTAGTGATAATAAACTACGTAGTTTTCTTAGTTTTAGTATATCGCAGAGTGTTCCTGTACACTTTTTGTCCCACGAACTCCATGAAAGACTTTATTTTCTTGGTGGCACGCTCCGCGGGCCTGGTGAGGAACGAGTTGCCGGCTAGGGTTATGCATCCTCTTCGTATTTCAACACGAAATTCACTTTCACTTTTTGGAACAGCTAAGAATTACAAAATCATGTTGCATACATAACATTCAATGATGTGAACTCAACTTACTCTTTGTGACATTGCTTGAAGTCACCACTGCAAATGTATTCTTTGTCTCCTTTATGACAATCCCTTTCAAACCGATTAGATCAGGGCAGTTGGACTGAACTACTTCAATGAGGGCCCCATGTAAATCCACTCGGCACAATTTCTGTTGAATTACGTCAGTTTTACTGGAATCCCTGTGAGAGAGGACAAGGGTCAAGCTTAATGTTATAATTGTTTTCGAAAGTTACAACTTACCTTAGGAGCTCTTCAACGTAGTCATTCCACATACGATTTAAGTGACCAAATCGATCATATTCTAGTACTCTTGGAACAGGTTTCACCCGAACATGGCGACGGGATTTGGGGTTACGCTTTGCCTTTTTGGTCTTCCTAAAATTGCTTTTCGTAGATGGGCTGTCCAACACAAAAGTCTACAAAGACAAAGGCTTCATATGAATCCAAAAACCTCATAAAGGAGAAGGACTAGTATGCAGTACCCTTTTCAACGCCATTTCAATATCCCTCTGCATGGACGTAGCTTTCGGGAAAGAGGACTTGATGTACTTGACCACTGCATCGTAGTCGGACTGCTGCATCTTGGACTTAGGGTCTGGCAGTCCAGTTGGCCGCAGCTTGCTGTACACTGATGACTTTGACATGAATAAGCAAGTGCAAGGGCTATCTGGAAACGAAACGAATTAATAACGCAAATTTTTATTAAATGTATTCTAAACCACTAAACATGACTAGTAAATCACACATATTCCTTGTCAATCAATAATAAGTCTTTGTAAACTTTTTGTAGTACAAGTGCCAAGGAAGAAGCCCATATCTTCTTGTCAGGGAGGCGTGGAAGGGGTCAAAATTGACTCGCTGCAAGCGTTTTAAGTATGTACTTGTCGGAACACCGGCTAAGAACAATGGGAGTGCGCTTTTATCAACTTGACTTTTCATTGCCTTCGCCTATAAACGGGGACAAACACAAAATTATGGTAGAAGATATTCATATGGAACCGTCATAAGTGACCATACTTTTTCATAATGTATATGAGCCTGGGAAGCTACCTCGTACACAAGTTCCTTGATCTTGTCAGTGTTCTTTTTACGAATGAAGTCTTCCTGAGACAAGGTATGTTTGGCCATGAGTACATTTGGAACCAGAACCCGCCGACTCTGGGCGTTATGTGGGATACTTCGGATGAAATTAGCAAGGCCGATAGCTTTGCCTAAATGGCTTGCTGCATGAAGAAAGAAAAACCATTCGGTAAGGACTCCCTTGGAAAGGATAAGACTAACCTGCGTGATCTTGTGCCATATTTTTGAGCCCCAAAATCTCAAAACCTAAATAGAAAATGGGTGTGACAGTCTGGTCGCTGTAGGTCTCTAAGTCATTTAAATCGCTGAACGGTGCATCACTCATCAATCGGTCCCTTCCGTCCAACAAGTTCATGAACCACTTTTTGGACACGTCGTCCTCAAACACTACCTGCCATTACAAGAGGAACATTACTGTCATATGTCACACCCTTCTATGAGGACATACCCTACTCAACTCCATGACCGTGGGTTGTCTATGAATGCGGGACCTGTCTGCCTTGTCCTTCTTGGACTGGAATAACTGATTGAGGGCCTCCCTCCAAAAGACCAG
>JAQIWU010000976.1:0-19803 GCA_034696445.1 Isotomiella minor | reverse complement strand
AACCAACTTCCTCTCTGGATGTGTTTTCTCAATTGAACGTCCAAAAAGTGTTAATAAGAATCGTCCACAAGGAACTGCATAGTGCATGTTTACAAATATGGAAGTACGAATTTCCGGGTTGAAAATTAAAGGCGACAATTCGGCAGAGCATTTCATTGTCAGTCGTGTCATAAGCCACCTTCCAATTAGTCCAGCATAATAATATGACTTAGATGTATCAACATTAAAGCCGTTTGACGTCCATGGTTGGCGACTCTATCTACCCAAAGGGGATTAATTTCTGACGGAGGATCAATGTACGACGCAAGTGTACACACAACATCGCACATCACTTTGTTATCATTGTTTGAAATCAATCAAAATATTCGAATGATGTATGAGACAATTTTGAAGTTATGTACAAAATTGTTTTGTATATAAATAAAATACATGACATGCTCATAATCCAATTGTCCAAAGTCAGACGTGCATAACTTTTCAATTTTAATCCACAATGCTTGCAAAACGTTCGGTTTTAATGGTCACTGCGACCACAATGATTGTCTGTGCCGCCATTAGTTTGTCAGACGCAAAACCTTTAAAAAATGAGTACGAGAGATTTTTCCAAGGATTGTCTTCAGAAGGTAGTGTGCATTTATTTCAAAAGAACAATAAATTAAGTTGATTGCTAATTAATTCAGAGCAGCACTGGGTAATGAAGTTGGCAGCTTGGTACCACAACGTGGAAACCATTCCTTTAAATGGAGGAACAGTGGGTTCTAGTAATCCATTTCAATCAGGAGAGAGAGTTCCTGACCGATTGATAACTTTATTCCTGGTAAGTTGTTCATTACATTGTTGTAAGTTGAAGGTAACATTGACTTAATTTACTTATTTAAAACAGAACGGCGATGTCCCCAGACTGTGGCAAAAAGAATTTACAGACTGGCTGTCCGCCGAGTACAATTTACAGGACAAGAATTATGAACAGTTCAAGGCGTAAGACTTTGCAAACATTACATTTTGTAGGTCTACATGCTTTTTCTTCTCAAACACATAGGACTGGGGTATTCTGCTTCGAAGGAGATGATTGTGATTTGATAAATGTGGACAACATTGGAGGAAGTTGTTGTCCATTTGGTTAAGAAAGACAGCATTCTCATTGTACCCCATGTAAATGAATGTGTGCAAATACTTTGTATGTACAAAAACTAAACTTTTAGTCATAAAACTTTCTACTCTCGTTTGTATTTTTTACTTTTAATTCTACTGCCGTCGGGGCGTTTGGTATATTTTCACCCAGTCCACTTCCATCTCCGGTTTTGACCACTCGCGTACAAGATTGACAGCCGTGTTACCCTCATGATCGAATGTGTGACCACCGACAGGTAGGCTTATAGCAAGTTGAAAAGACTGGTTGAACAAGGATTTGTTCTTACTACACGGGACATTAGACTCGTCACTCAGGACCCAATCCGAGTAGTGGTAGATTGGGAGCGTATGGACTTTTATTCCATCCACGTACCACTCCAGTCTGAGTGGTTTCCAGACCAGGGCATATTCATGAAACTTGTCACTGAAATCCACTCCTGGAAAAGCTTTCTCAGCCCTCTGTGTCGCAACGGCGTTCCACCTTCGTCCAAAACTTGCAGAGAATCTTAAATTGGCAGTTTTGTTACCTTTGACTTGAGCAATTTCAATCTCCTCATATTTGCAATTGTCATGATCGCCGTAGGCTGGGGCAAGCCAGATCGTGGGTAGGAGGAATTTTCCCTTTGCCATTTTTGCAGACACGACAAAAGTCCCGTAAGAGAACCCTCGTTTGGTTCGTATCTGTGACGAGGTGAAGAGTCTTGTCCTGCCGTACAGCTTCATTTCCGTTAGGGGATTGTGGATGGCTAGAATTGTGGCAGTTCCATTCACCACGCGTATGTTGCTGTCCAGTTTGACGTAGCATTCTAGGTTTTTGTCACCTTTGCCCTTCCCTATGGTTTGCACACATTTATTTATTACAGCAACAAAAATGCATTAGAAAGAAACTAACCGTCACAGGACTCCACTACCAGCCAGCGTTTCCGGTTGACTTCAAATCCGTCAAAGTCATCCTTGAAAGACAACTCGCCTTCCCACTTTGTACTGCTACCCTCCTGTTGAGAACTAGAGCATAGTGCTAAACAAAACGCTAAAAGTAACCAAACACAGTTTGTTTTGACAAAAGCCATGATTTTTTCAGAAAAATGGATGGAAATGTAAAATTGCTTGGAGGAATACTTTAGACAAAAAACTGATTTATTACAGCAATAAAAATGAAAAGAGCGTTCTTGACTTTCATCACATCACATTACAGGAAGGTGTGATGAATGAGGAAGGTTAATTATAAAACTTGAAATTGCGACAAGAATAGGATGGGATGACAATGGCAGAAGTGAGATGAGATAAGGGATGCTGTTGTATAGAAAGTTTCGTTGTTGTAATCAACGAAATGATGATGACCACAATTACCTATGTGGATGGATCCACTTTAGCGACATTCTAGCATCCTTTTAATTAAGAACTGTAAACAATAAGAAAAAGTAGTGCAAGCGACTACTGGTTTCTTTAGGATTGTTACCTCAACAAGAGAATGAAATGTAGCGTCTCGACTTCCCCCATGATCTGCAATCTGCAGTGTCTTCTTTTCTTTCCTGGCTTTAGAACAACTCCTTTTGTAAAACCGTAACAGTAACATCCGTGACCTCTTGTTCTCTTCTCCTGCTGTGGTATCTTCGATAAAGGGATGCAGCACAAAGGACAACAATAAAGAGCAAAAGAATAAACATTTTCTCAGTCGTGATGTGAAACCGTAAATAGACCATCATTCACATTGTTCAAGCTCACCAAATTAGCAAATTAGGTCGGGATACTATTATGAAATCGGGAATTACTCAAAAGTTTGTTGACAAAGAATAGGGTTAACCAGACTCATGTTGCATGAAGCGTTTTCGACCACAATTAACTAGTAATGCTCAATCTAACGCCTCAAAAGAGGTCAAGTTCAAGTTTAAGAAAAGCAAACTTCTTTTAGAGTTTAAACAAATATTTTGATGACAATGCGTACAATCAATTAAACAACTTTAAGCATGACGCATAACGCACTAGATTTTTCAAACACGCATGCATCGTAATGTCAATGTGTCATACATGGAAATGGTTATGCTTTGTGAAACAAAAGCGTTGATGATGAGAAGTATGATGACTGTCTTCCTCTCTCTTCTAATGACTCTTTAAAAATGAGAATGAATGATGAAGATGAAAACTTGAGATTAATTTGATGAACCTTTAAAGTAATGTTTGACACATTTCTTCAAATCTTCTTTTTCACATCACTTCTTTTCTTTTTCTCGTAAATTAGGGAAATAGCACCCAATCTTCTATTGTCCTTTAACTTGCCTATTAACAGTTTTGTTCAAGATTGTAATATTCTCCATAATGTCAAAGCATTTCGCAATCCTGTTTTTGTTATTTGTTATTTTCGCGTTTGAAAAGGTCTCTTGTGCCAACTGTCCTCCACTTCGGCCATCTCAGGTATGATAATTCATGATAATTGCATGTTATATCCTCTCCAAGGCTGTCTGACTGTTCATAAATAATAATAATAAATTACGCACCGTTGTTGAATCATTTTACATGTTTTAGGGAGCATTGCTAATCTGTACAGATCCAGGAACGAGGGTAGTAATTTCTTGCAATCAAGAAATGCCCCCGCAGACAACTGTGGACTATCAATGTGTCCAATACTACACAACCCCCATGTATGAATCAACAGGGGGGAAAATGACGTGTCAGTCGAATGGGGTTTGGAGTCGATTAGCTGCATTTCAAGATTTTAGATGCAGAGTTGGTATTATGATTTGAGACGTCCGTACAAGCTTAATCTTATCTAACGAATGATGCTACAGATTGCGGAAAGGCTTCTGCGGAATTGCGTGGTGCTTCACCAGCCATAGTATTTGGGAAAGTTGCAACAAGAGAAAACTTTCCTTGGCATGAGGAATGATAAATTGAAAGTTTAAGTGTCCGCTAATTTATATAATATTTTGTAGGCATGCTACCATCTTCCAAAGTCAGGGTCCGGGCACAGGATATAGATTTTTGTGTGGAGGGAGTTTAGTCAACCCATCGAATAAGGGTTTCCTCGTCGTAACTGCTGCAGTATGCACATCATTATTTATAAAATTAGAGATTGGCAATGATGATGACATGGCTTTTAACATAGCACTGTGTCACGGCATCTTTAAGAACGAAAAGGCTCGCCCCCTTGGAGGATTTCAGCATAGTTCTTGGCTCTTTGTCTAGCAGCTATGCCACAAACTCAGTGGCTGACGGCACTCAAATGTTGAACGTATTGAACACATTTATCTTGGTCTATGGTTTCAATAGCTATCATCATAGGTAAAGGCCATTAAGATTCACCCCAAATACAACTACGACACGGTGCAAAATGACATTGCAGTCATTCAATTGGAGGGACTTATTCAACTGTCAAATTATGTGTCTCCAGCTTGCTTTCCTTCCTCCGACATGGCCCACATGGAAGTTAAAGGACATGGATTTGTGAGTCTTCATTTGCGAGATGTTCTTATTGTTGGTGACTGTTGGATTTGTCAGATTCCTGGTTATGGCGTTGATGAAAGCGGTTCAGTCTCCCGAACCCTGAAGTACGCTAATCTACCTGTCGCAGACAACGATGACTGCAATTATGCGCTAGGAAAGGAACTCACCAGTGTTGAATTTTGCGCAGGATATGAGTCAGGTTTGTAGCTTATTCTTTGTCAGGTGAAAAATGTACCAGTCAACAATTCCCATTTCTTATAGGAGCATCCATTTGTAGGTAACGCTTTTTATAATTGATGTACGACTATACGTCAAAAATTATGATGCTTTGTTAGTGGGGACTCTGGAGGAGGACTTGTGTTTGAAAATCTGTTCACAAAGAAATTTTACCTTCAAGTGAGTGATCATGACCATATTTTAAAATGCTTTATGATAAGACAAAACATTGTCCTGAAGGGAATTGCAAGCAATGTGGATTGGAGGCCTTTACAAAGCTTGAATTACTGCCAAAATTACAACACGTTCACTAGAGTCAGTTCTTACGTGGACTGGGTGGAGAGACAATTGGATGATTTTCTTTCGGGCACCGAACTATCATCAGCATCATCATCAAATGCCGGACATGCTTCAACAGTGGATCAAATAAGTCAATCCTCAAAGCCACATCAGATGCAAGGACAAGGGTGGTCACAATTGACCAGCACCTCCTATGGTAAGTCATATTACGGTCGTCGATTAGATGTGAAACACGTTTATTCGTACAGGAGACTACTACATTACCGTTTTTCAAGACTACGACGACAGAAGTAAGATAATACATGAATTTCGATGGGACTCTTCTCTATTTCTGAAGTAACCCTTCTGTGCCCACAGATCCTACGACTACATGGCACTTCAGCAATTGTTCTGCAATCCCAGAACGTTGGAACACTAATGGGGTATGATGCGACAAGTCCATAACATTCATGATATGACACTGTCATCAAATGTATAGAAATTCTGGATGGACCTGAATGGAAAGTGCCTTCAATTCTTTGAAGGCAAAAACTGTTTTGGGAAATTCCTGGAGTTCCGGAGTAGTGGGAACTTAACCGTCTTTGAGTGGAATTATCCACAGTACACGATCCGTTCTGTCAAGGGCTGTCCGGTTACTGTGCCGAGGGTCCCCGTAAGTACCAGTAGTAAGCCTACGACAATTCGACAAGTACAAGCGTCTCCCACCCCCACCATTGATACCTCGGGTACACATTCATTTATGTGCATTAGGATTGAGATTAGTGTTAGAAACCATTTTATCAATTGCAGGAAGTGATTATGAGAAAGTAGGTCTGCAAAAACACAACATGTACAGAATGAAGCATGGGGTTCAACCTTTGAGACTAAGTTCTAAAGTGAGGATGCTTGGCTTATACTTAATTAGCGTTTAAACCAGTATTCATTCCACCCAGCTCAATATTGAAGCGACCAAATATGCTGCCGACTTGATGCTCAAACCTATCCTACAACCGTCTAGTTTGGGTTATGGAGAAAACTTGTATGAAATCTACGGAAGCTTCGAGTCCTTCGAGAAACTGGCAACCCAAGCCGTGGAATTATGGTACAATAGCATAGACAAGTACAATTGGCGTCGTCCATCCGCCACATCCTTTTCCCAAATTGTGTGGAAGGCTACGGAAGAACTGGGAATAGGAGTGGCTCGGGCAGGGAGGAGGACCGTGATAGTGGCAAGATATTCACCCCCTGGCAATATATACTTCAGTGGGATGGGAGACAGGACAAAGTATTTCAGAGAAAACGTCTTTCCCCCCAGGAGGAAGTGATGGAATGGTATCCCTCTGCATTGATCTCATTTTATAAATGGTTTGTTTTTTCATTTCTATATAACCTTTGAGAGTAATAAAAATTGAACCTCCTCTCATGTGGGAGGACAGGAGGACCTAGACCTTAGTACAGTTTTTCCTTGAAAAGCCAATGCCAGTAATTTATTGAAGACGCTGTACTCACAAATAAACAATGAACCTTTTTATTTCCAACCTGTAATTAATCTTAATTCAAGTACGGTCCAAATCCTTTTGTAGATCAAGAATGCATGCAGAAGCTCATAGACAATTCCTCATCTTACACCAATTACATCCCATATCCAGTCCCGGAACGCCTGAAGGAAGGTGTTAAAAGTTGGAGCAACAACTATTTGTTAACCCTATCCAATTAGTTTTGTATTTGTAATGCGAAAAACAAGTTAGTCAATCCACAATCACTCTTCCTTTCATTTCATATTTTATATTATGACACGATAAAGAAAATCAGCACAATCCAACTTCCCTCTCTATGAAACTCATTGGGACATGTACAGTATCAATTGGAAAATCAAGCATATCGAAAGTAAAATTAATTGACTGCTCTCGTATTGTTCAAAGTGGGTAAATAAAAGGCATCATGCAGGGGGTTTATAGGATAAAAGTTCATTTCATTTAGGTTCGTGGGAACTAAATGACTGATTTGTTACAGATTAAAAAAGTGACGATGATACACTTACTTTTCCTTTCGTTTTCTCTAGTAAAAGCCATGTACAACCAAGCGAATAGCGTAGGACTTGCTTTAGACATTTTGACTTAAGGCCATGAATGAATCCATATTATAACATTTAATAACAGGCCTTCATTCATCCGCATACATATTAATTTAGACATTTTGCAATAAACGCTGTTTACCACACATTTTATTATTGATCTACTTTGTGAACTTTTAGTAGACGTACACATTGCGTCTACCTGTTTGCGTCAATGGTTCGGTACAACAAGTCAAGTCGAAACAATAACAGAACACTTTTGCCCTTTCTATATTTGATTAGGATCAATCTTATCCCACTTACTTTCTAGGACCAGTAATCTCAAATTGTTTTTGATAATTTTTAAGTTTGTCAAATGCAAAGATAGCTGACATGACAGGTTCAACGCCAAGAAGGAGTTTCATAGTGCCCCTTGTATTCACATTTCTCCAACTTCTGACTGGTATCTTGGCCGACTGTCCTCCTGTACCGGAGCGAAAGGTACGGGTAGAGTAAGTCACTAATTTCCGTTCTATAATAGCATTTGTGTGTAGGACTTGACAGTGGAGTGCGTGTTACCCCATCGCAATGAGAGATTAGACTGCCACCGTCAGCTTCCACAGGGGGCCGAAGTTTACTATCGATGCAACAGATTTCTCACTGGGCTCCAAAGCGATGGAGGACAAATGGTGTGCACAGTTGATGGACAGTTGGCAAAGTTGAGCGAGTATCGGCAATTTAAATGCGTATCAGGTAACCTAACTTGGAAATCCTATTTAGGATCTAGCCATGAATGTTTTCTTTATTCAGAATGCGGGGAGCCTGGGAATGCCACTTTCGAAACCCTATCCTCATTCATTGAAAGAGAACATGACACTGGTGAACTCATCTTCCCATGGCATGCTGCGCTATTCAGAAGATATGGCTTTACCAGCAATTTTAGATACACTTGTGGGGCGACCCTTGTCAACCCTGCAAATAAAGGCTTCTTCGTCCTGACTGCTGCCGTGAGCAAATTGAAAAAAAGCTGCACCGATTATCTAATTGAATTATTTTGATGTAGCATTGTGTCACAAAGAGCCCAATGATGGCGGATGTGGAATCTTTGGAAAATTTTATGGTGGTTCTTGGAGCCGTTAGTACGGAATTTGAAGGGAATACTGGATCTGCACAGATTTTTAAGGTAATCCTCATTAATTTCTGTGCTACGTTTCAACACATCATTTCCTGTATAGCCGAGGAAAATTGTGATCGAAAAAGAGTACAATCCTCACAACTTGCAGTCCAACATTGCAATGATTGAGCTCGGCGGATCCGTCAGGATCAGTGAGACGGTTCAACCTGCTTGTTTTCCCACTAGAACAGTGAGTCCATTAGGACCTTCCTTCAGAATCATGTCATAATTTGAAAATTACCTTTAGATTGCCAATTTTCACGTACGGCCTGGAGGGAATGGACAGGTAAGATAGGCAAAAGCAGCATTATTCGATAATTGAGACAACTTGAATTCCAGATCCCTAAAATCCACAATGATCGCCTGGCATACCAAGAAATTTTGACTGTTCCAATATCAGAGCAAGGCGAATGTCTTCGAGGATGTGCGAGACAGCCCACAAACACCGAGTTTTGTGGCCTGCACAGACCAGGTAATTGTACATATGTCTCTATACTGCTCAAAAGCTTACAGTGTATTCATTTAGAGTCTAGACTAACACCGTTGGACAGTGGGAGCGGTTTGGTCTTTGGCGAGACTGTTTCAAACAGGAAGGTCTACTACCTTCAAGGAATCCTCACCAAAGTCGCAGGGGAATCTGACGGTTGTGCCGTTCACGACACCTTCACAAGTGTGAGCATATTTCTAGACTGGATGAATCAGATTCACGACTCAATCGCTGATGGACAGAAAGTTAAAGAAGTTACTACCAAATTGGTAAAAAAAATGCTTGGTTATTTTATGATGAATGCAACGACCTATGTGTAAACCTGTATAGCCTTTGGTGTCATCCACGCCATCATCGGTAAGGTCAACCACACAGTTGCCTCCTCCTCCGTCCAATAACAACATCCCACAGTCACCAGTGGCCGTACAGCCCCCATCCAACGGCTTTGTTGGAAATGGTAAGACATTTTTGTAGTCCAAAGGACAGAGGGATATAAAAACACTCACATTTCAGAGGTTATGCGTCTTGGTCTGGAATTACATAACTACTATAGACGGATGCACCAAGCATCCCCATTGCACATCAATTTTAAGGTTTGGTAGCCACCCTTTCGTGCTTGTATGGACTGATTATTCATTTTTACAAAACCAATACACAGTTATCAAAGGAGGCACATGAGTGGGCAGAGTACCTTCTTCATGAGAACAAGTGGGAATTTTCAGAGGGGAAGGACTACTCTGAGAATATTTTCCAGTACTTTGGAAAAATATCCGAGAATGAAGTCGTCCAAAGAGCTGTCGACAATTGGTACAAAGCCATTAAAAAGTACAATTGGAATTATCCAGAAGCCTCAACATTTAGCCAGGTGCGTCTCATCTTGCCCCTCATTTAACTACATTAGTTTATCCACTTGTTTGTTACCAACTTGTTTCCTTCTTCAGGTCGTCTGGCGTGACACGACCGAAATAGGAATTGGAGTGGCGACCAAAGGGACAAAGAGCGTGGTCGTGACAAATTACTGGCCCAAAGGCAACATTTACAATTCCGGAGAAGAGGACAGAGGAAAGTATTTTAGAGAAAATGTTCTACCCGCTGTATCCGTGCCTGATACCGTTTCCTTAATTTAAACTGTAATGTAAAGTAATAAATATCCAAACTGACTTGAATTTACGTACAATCCTTCGGTTTTGGTCATGATTTTGGAGTAGCTCTTCAAGCTTAGATCTCCAAGGGGCAGCTACCAAAAAAACCTACGAGCATTCATGGTTTCCATAAGGAGTCTTCGCATCCTTACTCCATCTTTGCGAGCGTGGTCACATAAAGTCTATAAAAAGTTTTCACATTTTGACCCTACAGGATTTTGTGGCTCAAATAAGTTCAGATCTATATTTTCTGAAAGAATTTATACTAAACCTTGGTTAGTGTCAGTCTCTTATCTTTTGTACGTCATGCTTAAACTTTACGCTTTCTCTATGTTGCAGCATCTTTGGTAGATGTTACAAAGAACCAACCATGTCAGCCAATATGCAGCCAATGTCAGCCTATACTCGTTTCTGTGCCATGATGGGTCAACAAGGTGGGGGTGGGAGCCCCCGACGTGGAGGAGGATCTGCCGACTCCTCACTTTTAAGCAGTAATTCCTTCTCCTTCAATGATTCAGACGTGTCGCCTCTGCACATGTTCTGCCAAGCCAAGACGAATATCAATGAAATTTTCGGAGATATCGAGACATTCAGCAAGGAAGCTGCAGAATTTATTCTAGGTATAAACTTCCTTAGCTGAATGACATGACAGTTTTAAAATATGCGATGGATAATTAGAAAAAGTTGCTTTCCTTGGCCTCATCCCGAATGATGACGTAGTCAGAGTTGTTGACTACGTGGAGAGAATATCTGGCATTCGTGAAGTACTTCAGCGTGACCACATGAAGGTAGGCAATAGGACAAGACAACTGCATGCTGGTGGCTTGTTTGTAATTTTACATAAATTGAATTGCAGGTAGTCTTCTTCGGCCGAACAAGCAACGGAAAGTCGACGGTTATCAACGCAATGATGGGAAAGAAGATACTCCCCAGTGGCATTGGCCATACAACGAGTTGTTTCCTGCAAATAGAAGGTATCTATGTAGTGTGAGAGGTTTACAGTTTTGACAAACATGCGTGATTTACAGGAGGGGACGCTGCCAACGACCCTGTTCCTTATCTAATTCGAGAGGACTCCCCAGAGAAACTGAACGTAGAGTCCATTGCAGGATTGGCAAATGCCTTGTGTGCGTCCAAACTAAACGAGGCGTCCCTAGTCAAAATTGTTTGGCCAAAGGACATGTGTCCATTGTTGGGAGAGGATGTTGTTCTTCTGGACTCACCAGGGATAGACATTTCCGCCAACCTGGATGACTGGATTGACAAATACTGCCTTAATGCAGACGTCTTCGTCTTGGTTCTCAATGCAGAGTCAACGTTGATGGTGACGGTACGTGTCATCATCATTCTCTGTTTTGTTTTAAAGCGTGATTAATTCAAAATTGTGTTAGGAGAAGAATTTCTTTCATAAAGTGTCGAGTCAAATATCCAAGCCGAATATATTCATTCTAAACAATCGTTGGGATGCATCCGTTACTGAAATGGACACCGCTAATGAGGTTGGTATTGGTTCAAAGGGGGCATTAGGTAACACTTTTCCGCAAATCCACAGGTTCGTGCCCAGCACACTCAACGAGCGACTGATTTCCTGGTTAACGAACTCCAAGTGGTTACCCCAGACCTTGTGGGAGAAAGGATATTTTTCATATCTGCAAAAGAAGCCCTCCAAGCTCGCATCCAAGAACAGAATGGCCAGCCACTACAACGTAAGTTTATGCAATAATCAATTGTTGATCTGATATAAGACGCAGTGTTATATCTTTGTAGCTGGATCAATTGCTGAAGGCTTTCAAACCCGTTACATGGAGTTTCAAGATTTTGAGACAAAGTTTGAAGAGTGCATTTCTGAATCGGCTGTCAAAACCAAATTCGAGCAACATTCTCATCGGGGGAAGGCAATAGTCGAGGACACCAAAGAAGTCATGACTGAGATCTTCATTGCAGCCCAAACTGCCAGGTCCCAAAAGATGAATGAAGTGAAGGAATTAGAGAAGGAAGTGGGTGCCATCAAGGAAAAGCTCGAATTGGTGAAAAATGAAATGGAAGGTCACATAAATAGAATGGTGGACTATGTTGACCGGGAAGTGAGGGAAGCCTTCAGTGAAGAGATTGGAAGACTTGGACTTTTAGTGGGCGACTTTTCCAGTGAATTTCACCCGGATTCCTACAAAATTCTAAATTCATACAAAAAAGGATTACACACCTACGTGAAAACCGGAATTGGCTCAAAATTGGAAGCAAGGTTGAACAAAGATTTTGCAACCAGCATTGAAACAAGGCAGAAGGAAATGATAGAAAGAATGGCAGCTCTACTTCCCGGCGGGAAGAAAGGGTTTGACCTCAGTGGGATTGTTCCCAGTCCCCGAAATGAAGTGTTTGGACTGCAATACATACCAGCAACTTTTGACGGCCTGTGCTATGATTTCAAAGAAGACATTTCCTTCAAGTTCAGCTTTGGGATACAGGGCATTATGAACAGGATCCAAGGACGGAATCTATACGGGTTCTTTGGGGGCTCGGTGCTTTCTTCGGGTATCCAACAGGTCAGTACACATTTGTGAATATTGGAACGCCTCTAATCCTTACATAATGTTTTAAAGGGTTCACGAGGATGTTCAAATGCGCCTTTGACTTCGTTAAACAATGCAGCAGTTGTGACAACTCAAGAGGAGTTAAATACAGTCTCAAGAATTGCGATGGCATCGGTGGCTAGTCAAGGTGGTGGGCTTGTTGTGGGTTACTTTGTAAGCAAAATTTATAGATTGTCAATATCTAACATTAAGTTTTTATGACAAGAATTATTGTGTTTTTCTTAGCTGTTAAAAATGGTTGGATGGAAAGGAATTGGGATAACTGGAGGCATGTGCTTAGCACTTTATGGATATGAGAGACTTTGCTGGACACACAAAGCAATGGAGAAAGAATTAAAGAAACAATACGTGGATCATGTTACCCCAAAGCTTAGCATGATTGTGGACATAACATCCGCAACCTGTAGCGAGCAGGTTAAGCAGTAAGTCAATCAAATTGATTGGAAAGTTTCCTCCTTCACCTTCACTTTTCACTTTTTTAACCACGTTCAGAAAGCTATCTTCCAACCTCAACCAATTAACTCAACAAGTGGATTCTACGACTGACGCTATGAACAATGAGAGGGAGGAACTGGACAAAGAAATCTTTAATCTCGAAGAATTATCAAGAGCAGCCAGGATTTTGAAAAGCGAAGCTGATCCCTTGCTCAAAAAGTTGAAGGTATTTGACAGAGCATACCTACAGGAACGATCAGGATCAGCACCATGATTGAATTATGATTGAACCATGATTGAATAATAATAATTGTAGCAAATAGTTTACAGATATAGTTTGGGTAGACAAACAGGACAGGAACCTTTAACAATGTAGAATGTATGCATTATGATGTGATTATGATCTTAGAAAAAGCCGTGGTGTATTTAAAAATTTACATCAAAATGAAATAAAACTTTTATGATAAACAAATGAATCCGCTGAACGTTAAACGGACTTCAATTTACATGTAAATGACTGTCCGAAATTGCAATTCAAAACGGGATCTTGAAAAACGAAACCATTCGTTCACGTCAGTTCATACATTACATTAGTCACAATTTCACAAAAAACTAAGCTGTCATGAAGCCTTTAGTGATTACTGTCCTCTTCATTTGTCTGGAGTCTAGTTTAGGGAAAACCTATTGTCCTCCATTAAAGGCCCCAGTTGGTGTGAGTGCACGTAATATTTTGCAACAAAAATACATTTCATTGTTTTTTTAGACGGTTCTCAATTGTGTGGCAAGTCAAAAGAGTCAAGAGCCCCAGAGGTTCATTGACTGTGTCTCCAGTTGGCTACCTGACGGGACAATTGCATCCTATAAATGTCAACTGGGAGGTCAATCCAGGGAAGGAAAAATAGTTTGTAACGGATACTACAAGAAAATCAACAACCAGACAGTAGTACCACTTTTGTCGCAGATTAAAGAGGAAGGTGGACACAATAAGTCCTCATTGCCCTGTGGAATTGGTAAAGCTAGAGAGTCAAATTGTCTTGAAATAGTTACATGTAAATTTCCATTTCACTTTAGAACCGATGTCTGGCAAAGGGGAATTTCATTTTTACGTAATTTAATTTATAACCTATTCGGACATAGTTTGTACTATTATTACAACTTTTAGGGCTACAAGCAGGCACCTCACTATCCAATACTGCAGGTCAACAATGATGAGCAAAAAGTAACGACTGATGACGATGAAACTATTCCTGGCGATGGCAAGTTTGCAAAAATGTTAAAATCTACTAAATCCAAACCCTTTCTTTCTTTAGAGGATGAAGATTTCAGAGTTGTAGGAATTAAATTAGTCAACATGTTCCGAGAACTGCATGGATCTCCTCCACTTCAATCCGATCAATTGGTACAATGCAAAATTATGCAATCAAAGTATTTCAGCATGTGTAAATATCCACAGTTGACTGAAAAGGCACAAGCATGGGCCCTTTCCCTTGCGGCAAGAGGGACATTGGAGTTAGCCCGAGAGAGTTACATAGGACAGAATGTCTTTAATTCAGATCAGACCTCAACGCTTCTGGCAGTCAACGACGCCGTTCAGTTTTGGTACAAGGAAGGTCTTTCCGCCTATGATTGGGACAATGTGAAATCAGTCTGGGACGAACCACTTGGCCTTGACTTTTCCCAGCTTGTTTGGAGGTCAACAAAGAAGATTGGTTTTGGAGCAGCTAGTAAAAACCTAACGGAGGGAACAATCGTGGTAGCATTCTTTTACCCCATGGGAAACATTGTGATCGAGGATAGAGATCATCCTGACAAATTGTTCTTGGAGAATGTGCTCAAGCCTAGTCAAACGACTTCTGAATGAACTAATGCATACCCATAAGTTACTTTGGGGAGAGAGTCCCTACAAGAAATTATGCAAAAAAAGAATGTAATAGTATTACATCGCATAATCATAGACGAACAACAAAGACGTAATGAACATCTCGTAACATTGAACATGACCAGTTTTTGTAATGAAATGCATGCGCCTTCAAACTTTCAATTTCCCTTTTAACATCCATATCTGCCTGCTACATTAATCGATAATCTAGGATTACAACTTCTTGCGAAAGTTGTCATAATTCAATGTCATCTCGATGTGACACCGTGTAATCGCAAATTTCTTCCTTGTTTCTACACGTCACAAAGTTTCCAATCTTTACAAAAATGTGGAGATGGATTTGGACCCTCGCCGGACTTTTCTTTCTTCTAAAACTACCCAAACCAATTACATCAGCAGAATTGAATTTGGACTGTGGAGTGCGACCTCCCGAGCCTCAAACCAACCCTTGGTTGTTCCCCAAATACGGTCCGTACGGCTGGGACAATCCAAACGTGGCACGAAGAGAAGACTTTCCTTGGCAAGTGGCCATATTCCGCAAGAGGAACAACGAGAGCTATTTCAGCTACGAGTGTGGGGGCACTCTGATACAAGGACGGAGAGGAAAGGACGACGTCCTTGTCCTCACTGGGGCAAGATGTGTCACGGAAAATGAGAATTCTACATCTGCATTAAGTCAAAAGGAGAACTTGAGCATTGTTCTAGGACCTGCGAGTAGTAATTATAATGCTAATACGGACGAAGCAGGATCCCAGATATTTGGTGTAAATCAAACACTTTGCATTCCATCTAAGGTGTTGACACTTGGATCCATTTCTAGGTTCAAAGAATTGAAATCAACCCATTTTACGACGCAATAAAGGGTCACGATTCCGACGTGGCCATACTTCAGTTGGAGGGTGAAGCCAACCTAGGCCCACTCGCCTTTCCAGCCTGCCTCCCTCCCGGAAACGTGGAGAGGCTTGGGGTGACATACGGAATGACTGGAGAGGTACACTTATTTGCATTATTTATAAAGTCTCACCCTTTCTAAAAAGCAAACAAATCCACACTTATGCAAATGCTTGTGGTTCGTGCTTTTCGGGTGAACAAGACGATTAACTTGGCTTTGTCTTTTGTTTTGTTTCATTTGCCAGGTTGCGGGGTTTAGTTGGGATTCTCGGAGGAATTTCACAGAGAACCTGCGGTATGCCCGCTACCCCGTCGTAATGGGGAAAACATGTCAGGAGAAATTAGGTGTGAAAGTCAACGACTACTTGGAATTTTGCACAGGGAACGAAATAGGTGATTAATAGGAGTAAATACGCATAGGCGAAGTGGTGAAGATGGCCCACTTTTATGTTTAGATTCAACGGCATGTCAGGGAGATTATGGTGGGGGACTCGTTTTCCAACAACCAAATATTCAAGGAAGGTTCTTTCTCCAAGGCATATTGGGACGGTTGGACGGGACGACGTTGGGTCCAGCGGGGTATTGTGAGAATTACAACGTCTTTAAAAGAATCGGACCCTATCTAGACTGGATAAAAGAGACTCAAGTCAAACTTGAGTCAGACAATGTGGCAAGGATTCCGAGACCAAGCCCCACTCCAACAGGAATCCCTCTCAGTCAGGTCCCTGACTTTGCCAAAGCCGTCCGTGACATGCACAATCACTACAGGGCTGCATACAAAGTCCCCTTCGTAAGAGTCTCTGGAAAACTCCAGCGAGAAGCCCAACGTTTGGTAGAGGAGTTTGTGTCTGATGGGGAAATTGAGACTCCCAAAGACTTCCCCTACTCCTTCAACGTGTACTCTGTCCCTCAATTTATGAATGCTAAGGAGATTGCGATGGAGGCATCACAGTATTGGTACAGGGGATCTACGACCTACGATAGGAATGACCCTCGACCCTCTGCATTCACTCAAATGATTTGGAAGTCCTCCACACAAATTGGCGTGGGTGTGGCTACAGATGGGAAAAGGACGGCCGTCCTTGTCACCTATTGGCCCAAAGGGAACGTTTTGTACGAAGCAGGGAAGGACTATCAGAGGAAGAAATCCTACCATGATAACGTCAGGGTGTTTCCGTCACATTTTAAACCAAAGTAGCAATAAGGCCTTATCCAACTAAGTTACCACAATTATGCAATTGAAGGCAGACAATATATTTATTGAATTGTAGGAGCAATGACTAATAAAGTCTAGGCTCTTTGTTGCAAATATTTGGCATTGCATAACTCCCTAATTAACAATGGGAAGTCACCACTATTTTTCATTCATTTTGTTTTTTATACAACTCTGGTTTTAAGCAGGATAAATGAGATCTGGGGAATTCCGCGTGGTGTGTGTTCATGAATAGTGGTCATTTATGGTTGTGCATAATCATCATGATGCTATATTTATGAATTGACTCATCGTGGCATTGAGGTATTTTTCTATCACTGAACTAATTAACAATTTGCATAATTCGTAAGAAGTTGGCGCATGCTAGCAGAATCATTATTAAATACTTTCCACTCCTCGACGGCGGAAGCATGGGCCAGGTCGACTATTCATGAGACAAACTATAAATCCTTAAACCTGAACGCGTCACAAGGTCACTCCACAATAATTCGAAGTTTAACAAAACTGCGCGTTTTCTTTCTACGTTTAGTGCGGCCACGGTCACGGCAGCACGGATCAAGTATGACACGGATATTCTATTTCTCGCTCATTTATTTTTGTTTTGTGTGTGGGGCTTCACCTCAATCCGTTGTGGACAATAGTATATTGACTTGCGACCCTCTCCAGGCTAAGGTAGGTATAGAATATCAATTCATTGTCGATATAAAGTGTCACAAATATTTACAGGGCACCAATGTTCTGTGCACCCCTCCTGATAGATCCCCAATCACGGATTGCTCAAGTCCCTCCGTCCCAGGGACAATTGCAGCATACGCGTGTAGGAACCCACGGAATGAGGTTCTGAGGGGACAACTGAACTGCACTGATGATGGCTACTGGATCACCTCAATGCAGGCTGGAAATACTTCGCTTTGCAATTTAGGCAAGTGGTGAATATTTACGATTTACAAATTGTAGGGGAGAACAATTTAATCGTTTTTTGTAGACGCCGCAATTATCAATATTCAAAGTCCTGATGTAGCCGTAAGTATAGTGAGCATTTTGGTATGACGGATAAATTGTAATCGTGGCTGATATAGGTCGCATTTGGATCACCCATCTTCACCACACCAGTTCCAAACCAGCAATTACTACAAGGGGATAGCAACTCTTTGAATGGTTCGTTTTCATAATCAATGGCAAAACCACTATCCATCGATGTGAATCACAGATTTCCAAAAAGTTGGGCTGCAGATGCATAACACCTATCGTCGGAATCATGGCGTCCCCTTCGTGGCAATGGCACCATTGGTACGCTTTCCTCTGATAATGATCCATTTGTATAATTCTCCAGTTCGTTAAAAAACTGATGATGCGTCCATTCATTCTTAGCTTAATGAAGCTGCTCAAGACCTAGCAGACTTTATCGCATTTGGAAACTCCTCAGGGATACCATCAAGTCGAAAATTGTCTCTAATCAATTCCACATCCAACATTGAAATGAATTGGTACCTTCAGGAGCCGGCAGAAGACAATCAAGTCGTCGCAGTCAGCAACGCGGTACAGAGTTGGTACTCCTCCGGACTCCCGGAATATAATTGGACCGACATTGGCTCAAACTTGGATAAACCACACGTTCTGGGTTTTGCTCGCATTATTTGGAAGTCTACCAAATTCATTGGGATTGGAATTACAAACTCTAACGGAGTCACTTTTGTGGTTGCAATTTACACACCGGGAAGGGATATTGGAAGCAATGATCCAGTCCTCCAGTTTCAGAGCAATGTGCTTCCGGTTAGTATAGGTCGATAAAGGTCAATCCAAGCAAACAGTTACAAATAAATTCATTTACTATTTTTCTTTGTTAACCGACATAATTCTTGATTGACAATGTGATATGTCGGAGTTCATTAACTTTAGGGTAACTTGAGATTAGATAGGTTATATTGATTGGAATAAAACAATGGGATCTTCACTATTGAGAGAGTCTTATGGAAAAGCTTTGGAACATCACGAAAGTTAATAATATAGATTTAGATAGTTAGTCAAGTGAGATGTCATCAATGCTCGTCATCAGGAAGTAGAGGCAGAAGTTGGTCCAAAACGTCCGGAATGTGTTTATTGATGAATTCTTCCACCTCCTTCCTCACTCCATCGTCGAGTCTGTACTTTTTGGTCAGTTTGTATGCCTGAAGCATGTTTTCAGAAGCGAGTCGCTCCACAAGAAGGGTCCCACAGTAGTCCTTCAGTTCCCCGAGCTCGTACTTTTCAGCAGCGTAGATAAGCTCTTGAACAAGACTCACTGGGACGTTGTCCAGGTCGGAGAGAGGGGCGCCGTAGATGTACCCAAGGATTCGATTTACGCACTCCAAGGTAAGGTCTGGGAGATGTATTTGACCACTCATGGCTTCTTTCATGCCGGATTCAAACATTGCGGCGAATACAGGACTTCCGGTCACAAGGATGTCACGATGAGCATTGATAGTTTTGCCATCTTTCGTGAGAAGGGTCACGTTGCAGGCTGTCATGTGCCGGAAGGCTGAAAGCACCCTTGACCTTTGAGTGACAACTGCATCCTCGGACAATTTCTGTTTCTGATCCAGATGAAGTCCAGTTGGGGTTTCCGGCGTAAAGTCGATCCTCATCACTGCTTTGTTGTCTTTCACGTAGTCCGGGCTCATTAGCAAGCCTTCAGCAGGGATGACGCACCAGAACAATCCAATCTCAGTACCTTGATTAAAAGTCGTCAGTGCGCCTTGAGAGTAGATACAGACTATAATGACGTTCAGTAGTTTTTAAGTAAAATTATATTGTCTTTAGTCTTACCATTTACAATACTTTCATATTCCTGATCGAGTGCATTCAATTTTATCAAGCCAAACTTGCAGGCAG
>JAQIWU010000975.1:0-19803 GCA_034696445.1 Isotomiella minor | reverse complement strand
ATGATTTGCTTGAGGCTATAAAACTAATCTTATAACTGCGTTAAATTTAGACTGAAGAAGAAGGACTATCAAATATGCATTATCTTAAAGGGGTTGACTTTGATGGTGTATGTATATATTCATGGTTCACACGACAAAACAGGAGCAGTCAGTCACAGTAACTGAACTGATTTAAACCGATTGAAATTGCAGCTGTGAGTGATGATGTGACAGTGTTCATCGTTTTTGCAACCAATTTGCAAAATTTATACGTTTGTCACAATTGAACGTCACATAATAACGTTCAATTGTGAATCTTCAGACGTAAGTGAATCCTTACGCCAAAGAAGGCAGGTTAAGAAATGGCAGTGGTTACGGGAAATGTGAGAACCGGTTTGGCCATCCTTGGGGGAATTATTGCAATTATTGGAGTGTTTTGCATTTTCTACTTCACTCGAACCAAGTATGACCATTACGCAGATTTGTTTGGTATGTCCTCCGATCAATAGTATACAATCCATGGAACCTAAAGTAATTCATTCTTTCAATTTATAGAGCTCAAGTATGGCGAGGATTGTAATTGGGAGATTGAGAAGAAACGAGTCAACTTGAGCATCACTCTGTCCAGGGTGGTGTATGCGGAAGGGGATGGGAGCATAGGTCAAGGGGTGTTTGAGATGGCGTTGCAACAAGAGTTTTTGGCAAAGGGAGAACCCTTCTGTAACATCTACGAACTCCTTACCTGTAACAAGACGACGGGGACGTGTGACTGTGGGGACCCCTTTGCACCGATTTTCTCTCGGAGATCAGGATCCGTCAAATTTGTGAAGGAAAGAGGAGACAAGTGTCGTTGGGGACATGGGTCTTTCTGCTTCCCAAAAAAATTAGATTCTTCCATGATTCCAGTTGAGTATGAATGCCAAGCCGGAACGACATGCAAGTCTGTTTCGTCTTCAAAAGAGTGTACCAACAGATGTAAGTCTTAGTTTTGACACTGATAATGCTCTCGTGACTGCTAATGCTGACGTGAAGTAATTTCCATTTTATCACCATTGCAGTAATCATAGAACACTACACAGATGCAAAGGAGGAATTTTTGGAGGACATGTATTCCGGCAAAGTTTGTACCTGCCAATCTGACCACGCTTTATTGGCAGTTTTGACGGTCCTGCACCCCTAGATTCCACGAAGGACGAGTGGACATTAAATGTCTATAAAACTGCTTTGCTTTCAAATGCTTTTTTAGCTTTACCACATGACCTCGGTGTGGCAGTCAGGGAGGAACGTGCAAGTCAAATGCAAGGAAGAAAACTACTTCCGGTTACCTCACCCCGTTCAATTGATTATTCCGTCTAAGTCAACCGACTGCGATGCGATATTGATTCGCCAATTGCTTATGCATAACGTCTTTCTTACTATTTTAGGTATATCTCCTGCTCCTGCACTATTTGTTACCAGTTATAGTTACCACCCATAAGTACAACGAATGTTTTATTTTAACCAAGTGTATTATTCGTCATGGTATTAAGTATTTTTGACAGCAATAAAATCTATTTTTAACATACACGAATGGTGACATTAGTTAAACTCAAATGTGCGACGCATAAGAACATTCGAGGTGGCAGTGAAAATTGAAGTAAGAAAAGGATCGGATGTCATGGAAGCAGGACTTTCACTCATTTTTTGGCATGTAGCACTGGCACTTGATTTGATAAAGTTGGGAAGCTTTATGCGTGGTTCATTATCCAAGTACATGTGGTGCTGAAAAACTGCAGGCTCTTCTGCACGATTTCGGCACTCTCAGGTCCGGTCTGCTCCATCTCACTCAATTTGTGTTCTCCGAAAGTACACCTTATAGTGCTAAATACCGAAAGTAGTATTTTGACTTTCGGTATCCCAATTTCAATTTCTAAAATCCTCCAGCCATCTTTTCTTCTACCCCTCCTGCTGTTATTTAGCCAACCAAGCTAATCAATTTTACATTCTATCGAGGGAATGTTTTGCATCTTAACAATGAAACTAGATGTTTTGGGGGAAGTTGAGATTTCAGTATCTCAGCCTTAAAATTAATGAAAAAAGCGATGAAGATTTATTTTATTTGCGGTTCATTGATAAGATAAGTAATACAATGTCATCCCACGGCCCCTTAACAACAAGTCATATCATCCCATGCACCTAAAAATTATCTATATAAAATATAGGTCAGTTTTATCCAAGAGCACGCCATCCACACGCTTAACCAAAGTTTGAACCTTAGGTAAAGTATTCTCGTATTTTACCCAATGTTAATGAACCTATTTAATCAGGTCCGCTCCAAGATGAAAATCCTGTCCTCACTGGCCCTCCTTATCAAACTACATCTACTGATATCTCCAAAAACCTTAGCCACTTCTGAAGTTGAGACGAATAGGATCTATGTGCAAGTACGGGCTTATCCACTCGCCAAATTCCATGGCTCACCTCTTCTCCAGGCTTTCCCTGGACATGGGGTCGGCAATTTCCAATCCTACAGATTTTTCCAAGACATTTTCCAAATCAACTGTCTCACCCTTTGCAATAGGACGGTGAAAGTGGTGGACCGAAACTGTACCTCCCATGAGAATCCAAGGGTGGTTTTCACAAAGACCATTCTCCACCTCAGCTCTGAAAGTCCTGAATGCTAATTAATAAAATAAAGTAAAAAAAGTGTATAGAAAATCATTCCAAAAAATGCAGAGTCTCAATCTGCCTCCCACCTTCTAGACTTTGCTATGTAGACCCACTCGACTTTCTCTCAAAATCCTCGGGTTCGATTTGTGTGTGTAGATTTTCATGGGAATGCATCTGCACAGCTGCAGCTGTCTTTTTATATTCTTTTGCTGTCCTGCAAGTGATGACAATTGATAATCATGGAGGGTGAGCTGCAAGAGGTCAAGGTCAAGTTGGAGAAACTGGAGACGTTCATGATGGAGTTGGCCAGTTGGACAAATTTCCCACTCCAGCAAATGCAACACTTGTATCTTGTCACCTACGACAGTCACGACGAATGTCTTCGTCAAGGTTTGTTTGTTATTAATTAAGTAAGTGGGGATGTATGAGTACTTTACGTTTTTAATGTCATCCGCAGAGGAGGAGCAACATGGCGATGAGAAAAGGTTGGAGGAGGAGGATAGGAGTAGGAAGGAAGGGACTGACGGCTTGTCAACGTCATCATCAACAGCTTCGTCCTCGTCAACATCCTCAACTGATTCGGAAGAGGCAGTCGCTGTGGATGTGGAGGACAGCAATGGCTTCCTAATAAATATTTCAGACGTGACAGTGGAAATCCCAGTCGTTGAAACGGACGCAGTTGTCGTCAGTCATGAAAAGATACCCGTCTCGTCCATGTTGGGTACGTGTCGTTGTCACGGCAAAACAAATGCAATTAACTATTGTAAGTGTAATTATTTTTCATGGAAATAGAATGCGTCTATGAAGAGGATGCGGATGGTCAGGATGATACTCGTCCTTCCGTTTCTGAAGTTGAGAGCGGAATTAAAGAAAAGCATGACGAAGGAATGCAGGAAGACGTCGTCAACTTTTCGACTATAGTGTTGTCGCCTGACAATCGCAATGCATCGACGTCTAACAGTCTAGGAGACGTCAGTAGTTGTGGAGGATCGTCGAAGAAGAAAAAGAAAAGGCATTCGGGTATGAAAGAAAGTTTACGTTGATTTTATTTGACATTCTTCTACTATTTGAATTTGATGTCTAGCCAAGGGTCCACATCGATCCACTGGAACCGCATTAGGAGAGCGAAAGGGTCCGAAAGTCAGAAAGTACAGTAACAAATCTACTAAAATTGCTCAAAAAGGTAGATGCAAATTTAGCCAACAGGTCTCGATTCGTCTGACTTTATGCATGTCTTATTTGTTAGGTTATCTAAAGCAGTCAAGAAAATCACTCAAAGCCAGAATCCAACAAACGCTACCACCAGTGGTTAATATTCCAGGGGAGCAACCAGTTAATCCCGTCTATGAAGTAATCATCGGTGGAGAGAAGATGTACTACTGTTCGGTGGACGGATGTGGAAAATTGTTCTCGTCCACTAAAAACGTGAAACGTCACCTTGTCTATCACCGAAATGACCGACCGTTCCAATGTGGATTTGTTGGTTGTGACAAAGCATTTAAAACCAATGACCATCTCACCACTCATCAATTGGTTCATACAAGAGAAGCAATGTTCTCCTGTGACGAGTGTGGGGATAGCTTCACCCGGAAGTTCAATTTGGAAAGGCATCGCAACCTCCGACACGCCAAGAATAATGGCAAAAAGAAATAGCAGGGAAAAAGTGCAATGCACTACTTATTTGTGGATTAATTGTCTAGTCGAATTTTAAGTCTGAAGCCTTGTTTCGCTAATCTGTTTGTGTGCAATGTCCATGTTAATTTTACTAGACTTATCTTTTGTAGTTTCGTATTTTATAGAACGAATTTAACAAATACAATTGATAAGGCATTCAATTAAGAAAAATTGATAATCGTTGTCCTTATTTGGTGCAATAAGGGTCCCCGGCTCCACTCGAGTCGGTTCCAGAGCAACAGCTTCTTACCCCTCTGAACCCGTGATCTTGACAGCAGTTGTAGAGTCCGTTGTAACTTCCACATGAATTGGTACAAGCCCCCACATATTCCTTGCCCCGAGTACTACATTGCGCTGAAAATTAAATGGTTTGCTAGTTTTCTTTTCATCGCTCAACTTCTGATTGTGGTCTTACCCCCAAAAGACCCCTGGACGCAGAGGACAACGATGGCAACAATGAAGCAAAGTCGGATTGACATTTTTATTTAACGATTTTCTCCTCACTATGGTTTCAGTTTCTCTTGTAACAACGGTTGAAGCTACGATGACGAGGAGAAATGCGAGTCTTCCGTTTTTAAATGCAATGCAGTGCCGGAAACCTTTGGTTTTCCTGCACGCACTCAACATGGAATATAATTAGGGCGGCCCAATTATTTTCCTGGAACCTTGGAGAGTGGTATTGCACGATTTATGACATTTTTCCTACCTAACGCCTTGGATAAGCGGTATCCCACAGAAAAGTTGCATTTCACGCATTTTATGAGGTTCGATCAATGTGAACAATACGGTTTTGGTTAATTATCTCAAAATAATTCGGCTTTGGTTTTATATTTCTTTCAGTAACACATGCAGTTGCCGCAAGAAAATTACTTAGATCAATCATAAAGAAAAAAGGATGGTACAATATAATAAAGCAGATACGATAGGCAAGCATTGAAAAATAAATACTTTAGATTAGGTCAGTAACGTAACATAAAAGCAGGTTAGCACCATTAGGCAGCGTATGCTCATTATCATTTCACATACTTAAAAAGCAATTAAATAATTCATCAAAAGGTATATTACTATCGCTATGGCAACGTCATAAAAGATAAAACGTTGGCTTAAGTCTACAATGATTATAAAGGAGCTTATTCTAGGTTTCTTACTAATTCGTCATAAACCTCTAACTCCGGAGCAAAATTTTCGAATTCTGATGTAATTTTTTCACCCGACGCATTAGCAGTATTGAAACTAGGTAATGTCGTGGGGGCTACTCTAAACTCTTCAAAGAGCTGCAGCAACTCTGTCTCTGAACTCTGAGAATTTTGGGAATGATCTGAAGGGCAAAAGGGCAATATCGTTGGGGTGCGGTCTTCTTTACCAGAGTCTTCTTCATGAGTCTCTAAAGGTACAGAAGAGGAGGAAGGGGGACTTGTTGCTGAATCTTCGGATGTGGAGGTCACAGTTGTAGCCGGAGATTGAGATGACTGTGGAACCTGCAACGAAAATGAACACGTTTCAGAATGAACATGAGTCAGTGGAGGAAGGATAGATAACAAATTGGGCAATAAATATTAACCTGCTTCTTTGGGAAGTAAAATGAATCTAACTCAAAGTCTGAAGAGTCTGAATCAGTAACTTCCGTTTCAACAAATGCGGGTTTTACTTTCTTCTGGTTATTGGGATTCTCTGCATAATGATCAGACTTGATAAGAAGTTGAGTATTTCTCCGACCGGATGCAACCGTTGTGGATGTCAGAAGTTCCATTCTTGTCCTGTAATGAAGAGTTGTTTGAAGATGCTCGCTCATTCCAGAAAGTGGTATCTGTGGGCAAACATAGACTTTGTAAAGGTGCTCAGCTAAACAATTAAAAATGTTATTTACTACCTTTCCCAGCGACACAGTCTTGTATCCGTCGCCCAACAGTCTAATGATGTCAGCTTCGAGTAGTTCTTCGGCGGTCACCTGATGTGCTAAACCCCCTTCTCTGTAGAAAGTAGAAGTAATGAAATTAGTTACCTAAAGACCAAACGTGTCTGTCCTTACCTTCTAGCAATTTTATACGCCGGGGTCACCCTTGACACAGAGATAATGCTTTTCAGGAGGACACCAAGTCTGTTGTACAAATTAAACACATCTTTTTGTTGTGAGGAAGGGGAACTCCTTGACTCTTCCTTCGTGGGACTTTCAGCAATAACTTGGAAATGCCACAGTTCCAAAAGTAGGAGGTCCATTTCAGCCTTCATACTGATTTCCAACGTTACTTCCTTCACAGTCAATGCTGAAGGAGGCAACAATGGGTGCAACTCTTGCAGGACACTTGGATTATCCGCAATCTCCAAATTGAACTGAAAGGATAAGCAAAAAGACGTGAGTACATTGAGGATTTGATTTGAAAATGGCATTAATTAAGTTACCCATTCGGCTTGAGGTTGTTGTTCAGGCAATTTGGACAAAGTCTTGACACCCTTGACGATTTGACCCTTGTCCTCTACCCTCCCTTGCACAATAGCTTGCACAGACTTGATGATGAAAAACTTCAAGTACCGCTGAACGTCCTTGTGTTTTTCAAAGAGGAGTGGAGGCGATGGGGCTCCTGGGGATGTTGTGGTTTCACCACTCCCACCACCACCACCACCACCACTATGTTGCATTAATACTTCTTCCATTTCCCTCTTAATAATTTAATTCCCTTGACGACGACGACGACGACACTGCATCCGACAATCAGAATGATGATCAGAATGATGATAAGTTGTAGATGAAGACCAGGAGAATGTCCAAATTACACGTTGTTCTCAAAAACTATTTAAACCACTTCTTCTGAGTTAGACGTCTCAGAGGATTTTCTTAAATTTTATTTTTTCACGTTTAAACTAATTATCATCAAACAGCTTTGAAGAAAGTAAATTTCCAATTCTTATGTCTCCTTCTTCAGCTGGCCCGCTGCTGTACACAACACAACCCACTAAAATCTGTGATGATGATGATGATGATGGATGAGCAAATAGACAGCCATATGCAAACATTGTGCCAGGTCGGTCAAGCCTTCTTGTGCATTTGCATTATCTACATTTTCTTACAATTTTCAGTGCACTGTTATTTTGGACACTTACAATAATTAATCAGTAAGCGAATGTTGGTGTTGAAGAAGTCTTTGTGGTCATACTTTTTCAGAAAGAAAGGTACAAAAACTGGAAATCATTCAATTTACTTTGAGGCGAAGTGAGACTTTGCATCCGAGACAACACACAAAATTGCGACATGAACTGAAGACATAAGCTTTAGAAGGAAGGCATAATATAACCTCTTATACCGGCGTCATGGTCACATAATAAAATGACGCTCTAAAAAGCATTGCGAATGAAATTGGACATAATATTTTAGTTCATTCACAATTCACATATCCACCCTACAAAATTTCATTTAGAAGAATGCATAAGTCTCAATTTGAGCACTGTGTCGTGTACGTCACCGAATAATTATGTCTAACGTACGTCACTATAGTCACTACTAGCGATTCGTAGAAATCTACTTTGGAAGCCATCTAACACACCAAAGCACAGCAGAACTGTCGTCGTTCGTTCGTGCCAATGTTGTGTGCCTGCTTGTTGCATGCTGTTTTGTTCTCTGCAACTTTTGACCAATGCTCTATCATTTCAGTATCAGAGTAGTTGCTTTGCTGGCTGCATGTGTAGTAGAATTTTTATCGTTCCGACTCGAAAATCCTTCAGGTGACTAATAAATAATAAGTTATCATTTCATTCATTTGTGCAGTTATAGAAAGAGAAAAGAGACCCTGTGTTTGTGAAAGAAAACAATATCAATATTTGACAAGAAATAAGAAACAATTCAACAAAGGAGCAACCACACATTCTCAAAATGCCTCCCCCAGTTTTTGTCCAATTGGACACTGAAACGGAGCCTGTGAGACAGGATGATGTAACCACAAGTCCCAAGGGGGGTGAACTGAACTTGAACTTGGAGCAGTTAGGTCAGGGCAGTAGCGCCGGTGCCAAGTACCAAGTACCCCCTCCATACTACGAAGTCTACCACCACCAAGGCCCGACTGCTGGCAGCAACGACATTGCCTCGTCCTCAATGTCATCCTCAACTGCAAACATAGTTCTAGTCATGGAGGAGAAAGTGAACTTATTTTCTACAAAGTCCATTCGTATTGGATACATGAGGTAGTTTGATTGAACACTCCATTATAAAATCATGTAATTTAATTTATTCTCCTTGTTCCACAGGAAAGTCTTTGGAATCCTGTCACTTCAGATGCTGGTCACATTTGGCATAGTCGCCCTCTTCTTCCTGTTCCAGCAGCAGTTGGAGGAGTCTCTTTTCAAAGCCAATAATGGAGTATTTGCATACACTTTACTCGCCCTTGTGATTGTGGATTTGGCCTGCATCATTACCGTTGGGTGCAAGCCAGCCTTCATTCGTAAAACTGGGGTCAGCTTTATGTTCCTTGCGATCATCACAGTGTGCACGGCTGGATTTGTTGGGATGGTAGCCACCATGACCAAGTAAGTAATCTAAATGACTTCTCATTTTGGAAGTTATGATTCAAATCTTGACTTTTCTTTAGATACAAGCCAGCCGTCTTCTACGCTGCTGGGATGACCTTGACCGTCGTGATCCTTTTGACACTTTTTACCATCTGCCAGTCTTCGTGGGAATTGGGCTTTTGCTCTGGATTTCTCCTCACCATTGTGGGAGTCACCGTCGCAGGATTCGTTTTGTATTTTGCAGTTCCACTACCTGAGTCCTCAGGTTACAGAAACGACAATCCCGTCTGGTTGTTGGTGATTGGTGGGATTGTCACCATCATATTTGGAATGTTTTGGATTTGGATTGTGCACAAACTTGTGGTGGATGAACGATCAAACCCTGAGAATTACGTTTCCGCATCCATGTTTTTGTACCTTGGATCAATGCTCATTTTCCTGTACCTTCTTGTCATTTTTGGAATGGGGCAGAACAACAACGGAGGAGGGAATCACGGAGGGATGCCAATATGCTTTTGGTGGTGGTTTCCCGTTTGGGTGAACGAACCCAGGGAAGAAAGAAATCCAAATGTGTAATAGATATAACCTAAATGAATTAATTATCTTTGTTATCAAAAGATTCCATTTATGTATTATTCTCGGTAGTATTTAAAACTCAACTCTAGAATTTACATGAATTAGTTATGTAGCTTTAGCTCCACACATTATTTCTCAATGTGCCATTAAAAAACATAGCAAAAATTAACAAAGTGCCCTTTCTCAGTCCTTGTTTTATCTCAGACCACAAATTAATGGCATGGCAATGATGAGTAAAGCATCTTCTATGTTTCTTCACTTCCTTTGATTGAGTGCAATTTCATGGATACTGCCAACAAACAATTGTGCATACTGAAGCATGGCTTTGTCACTTATCATTTTCTCTTCTAATCCTTCCATGTACGCCTCATTGTCTGGGATGGTGCCTCCAAGTTCTTTGGGAAGGGCTGTGGGATCGATATCCTTGAAATAGCTTGGTTTGGGCACTGATTGAGTTATGTGGATCTGTTTGGAATACATTGCGTTATTCAAAGGCAAGGAAGGGTCAACCAAAATTATACTTGTACCAAGTTCGTCAGAGCTTCAGGAAACAACCAACTCCACATCTTGTACCCATAGTCGAAGAGACGACTTGTGTTGTACCCAATGAGGCCCTTGCAGAATGGAGGGGCCAGTTTGTAAATGTCCATGAACCTCTTTACAAAATGAAATGACAACTGTCGAAGATGCTCAAACCTTACACCACCAACATCACCAACGCATATCACGCCCTGACGTTGTATCTCTGGAGAATATACGGCCAACCATGCCACATACACGGCTCCCGTGAGGAACATTTTCTCCTTGGTAACCTCAGACGGGCTCCAGTCTCCTGTTTAGGTTTAGAAACCACATTTTAATGGAAAATTTCAATCAAATTTTATGACTTACTAATGCGGAAGTGTAGAATTAGAGGACCCTGGTCGTTTGTTCTTTTCACAAACCTGAAATATTTTCCCTGCAAGACGGGGATCAGATCGCAGGGATCTATATCTCTAAACAAGTCGTAGTATATTTGACATCCTAACTCATATGCACCTTGGAGCTGAGTTATGTAAAAAGTCATGATAAGTCAATTCAAATGAAAAAGGCCAGCCTCACCATTTTCAATACATAGTTAGCATCCATTTGGCACATCCGCAATGGTATAATCAGCAGAGATTTTAACGCATATTTTTTCTTTCTCTTCAGCTTGGCTTCGTCTATTAAAAAACAGAAGGGTTATTTTTTTGGGAACGAAACAATTTGTTATTACAGATATTAGGAACACGAACCCTCAACCAATTCGAGAAGCTCCGAAAGGGTTTTCTCCTCTTCTTCGGTTAGTTTAATTTGATGATGACTGTGAATTTGGTGGTGAAGAATCAGTTTCTTTGTGCTTTCCAAGCCGTTGTTATTGCTGATGGACGTTGTTGAAGGAGATTGTGGGGCCATTATTACTCTGCAGAAAGGTGAAAGCTGTGGAATTATTTACCGAGGCAGAGTGAGACAATCGCTACGCAAGATTGGGAATTGCAGTTTACTTCTGCTCAACAATCGAGTCAATGAAGGATGACTGGAGGTCAAAGAAATTCTAAAACGTAGCGTTCAGCTTCGAAGCTGCACGTGTAATAAAAAGGAGCAATTAACTTTTTTTAATCCGAATGGTCACAAAATGAATGGGAAGTCCATGTGTACACCGCAATGATCCATGGATGAAATGCAATCGCAGAATAAAGAGTTTGGTCGTCTACTTTTGTTTTTATTACGTTTTATGCATTACAGCGAAAAAGTAATGTTTTTGAGAGATATGATTGCTATCCACAAACTGGTGTGGTGGGAACTGGTTAGCAATAGCAATTATTATTTACAAGTAAATTAGTGTTGACCAAAGATACTACTTTTTATCTGAAAGAGAAAGAAAAACCCTGCATTTTCTTTCTCTGTCGGTTTCCGTGTTACTCTCTATGTTCTCGTTCTCGTAGGTACAATATAAGATGCAAAATGAATTCTTAGCTTTTGCAGACAAAGACAAAATGAATGGCTGCCAATGCCCTTTACTATTTTTTATACATAATGCACTTTTAGCTTAACGGGTTATGAAAACAAAAGGAAATCATGAAGACTGTGTGCCTGAAAGGGGAAATTGAGGCTGTTGGGCTGATTTTCCAGATCTGAACTGAATGACTTCATTACCATGTTATAAAACCCAAAGATTTTGGAATCCACCCAAGATCATAGCGTGGCTCACACCATCAAAAATAATATGCAATTTGTCTTTGTCCAGCACTTGAGTGTCATCTATTGCCTACCTGTGCCACCCGGATGGGAACCATGCCGACTCACGTCGTGTTTTCTAGAACAAAAACATTTCCTCAGTCAATTTCCTTTCTTGCACTTCCACCAAATTGAAGAAATTTGTCAATTGATTGTTGTGTGAAGTTTGTGAAAAAAGTAAAAGGTAATTTTATAACTGACAGAAGGTCGCAAGGCTGCGAGTAAAATTTTGTGACGTTTCATCTCTTTTCACATTGTTTGGCATAATCGTCAGTGTGAAGAGGGATGAGGTTGGAAGGGTTCCTCTCGGAAAGGAAGGATGGAGGGTCGGTAGTCCTTGAGGACGAGTTGGAAGGGCCTGGTCCTTGAGGAAGAAGGGATGGGGATGTAGGATTAATCAATCGTCCTTGGAAATAAGTTTTTTTTAACTCTAGAGCTTGCTGCACCGGAACAGAGAGATGGCTGGATCCGTCAACCCGCAATTGTGGTCAGAGCTGCGTGACACCATTAGACGTGGTGGGTGGTACCTCCTGACCGGTCAAGAGATACAAAATGACCCGATGCTCCGGAGGAGATTTGAGCTCCTGGGATCCTGGCGCCACCGGATGGGCGAATACCTCAAAATTCAGAACCTGGATGAGGTCTTCTCCTTTGAGGTCCTCATGGTCCTCACCGTCTATCAAAGGAGGGAGGTGGGCACAGCACAGGCAGCGGACCTCCGGAGGTCAGGCGTCCCGCCTAACATTGTTGAGTTGTAAGTTTTTGCTTTCTCCATTTTTATTCTTGGGCTGGATGGAACATTCCTAAATTGTTTTGCAGGTTTGGTGTGAGGCTGGGGAGGGTTGTAAACGGTACAACAAAGGAGGACTTTTCCAAGGTGGAGGATCTAATGAACAACAAAACGATCCAGTGTCGCAATTGCTCCGGGTGGGGACACACTGCCAAGGGGTGTTCCAACCCCACCGATCGTCGGGGTTTCCTGAGGAACAATCCTCCCAAGCCCAAGTTCAAGACCCCGAACGGCTATTGGACTTCCGACTGGAGCCTTGCAGGTCCACCCTTACCGGAGGAGCAGCGTCGCCCCTTACGTTTCGGCGTTAAGCTGCCGTCAGCACTTTCCGATCCTCCCTACCCAGCACGACGCCCATGGGTCTACCCCAGGGCCCGGCCACAACAACTGGGGCTGGAAGAGACTCCATCGGAAGGAGGTGGGAACATCCCACAAACGCCGTCGGGGCGTCGGGCACCACCCTCACGACGACCATGGATGGATTTCAGCAGAAGGCCTCAGCTCCTCCAACAACAACAAATGGAACAGAAGGAGGTTCCGCCTGTAGGAGACGAGGAGGACCTACAACCGCCATCGGGGCAGGACGAGACGACTCCGTCGGTAGGAGACCAGCAAGGCCAAGGTCCTATGCCAGTGCAACCACACCCAAACGAGGTATGAAAACTTTCATTTCTATTCTATTCAATCTATTCAAATGAAAACGATGAGGATCACGATCAGCCTCACCAGCATCAAAGCATAATTAGCATCCATTTGGCACATCCTCAATGGTATAAACAGCAGAGAGTTTAGTGCATATTTGCTCTTTCTCTTCAATTTGGCTTCGTCTATTAAAATACTCTGCAGAAAGGTGAAAGCTGTCGAATTATTTACCAAGGCAGAGAGAGACAATCTCTACGCCGAAATTCAATTGCAGAAGAAACAGTTTGGTCGTCAACTTTTGTTTTTATTACGTTTCATCCATAATTGCGAAATAGAAGTAGACATGTTTTTGAGAGATATTATAAAACCACAACATTTTGGAATCCACCCAAGATCATAGCGTGGCTCACACCATACCACCAAAAATCATATGCAATTTCTTTGTCCCGCACTGGAGAGTCATCTAGTGCCCACCTGTTCCACCCGGACGAGTGAACCATGCCGGCTCATTTCGTTTTTTAGAACAAAAACATTTTCTCAGTCAATTTCCTTTTTTCGTTTCTTCCACTTCATTTGACCAAATTATTGTTGGTCCCTTTAAAAATTGACGTGTCATAAAAGGTATTTTTGTAGCTGACAGCTAAGGTAGGTCACAAGGCCGCGAGTTAAATTTTGTGACATTTCACCTCTTTTCACATTTGCAAAAAAAACTTCAATTCTAATTGTCGTAACTTTCTTGATTGTTGTGAATAGATGGAGGGCAAGAAGGCACCTTCCTTCAGACCATTGACGTGTCACTCTTGCGAGAAGGGGGCAGCTCCTTTGGCATTTCTGGACGGGGAGACAGGTCGAATAGTCTGCAATCACCATTACTGTGAAGAGACTTGTGCCAAGGCGAATACGGACATACCAGAAAAGAAGAAGCAAAGCGACGTCACTGTCGATGTCGTCAGGGAGATGGAGAAGGTGGCGACCTCGTCGGATCATTCAATTCTTTCGGAAGAAAGTTCCCCTCCGTCCACTATCATCAACAAGACATCCGGGAGAGGCTACAGACGAGGACCGCGACTCGACCAAAAAGAGCGTGATTCTGACCTCCCACTCGGGTTTAGCATCAGCTACGAAGACTTGACGTCCATCGGTAAGAGAGACATGTCAACACTGCCAGATTTCGATTTGGATGATTTGAACGATAAGGAGCTTGAAGCGTCCCTCAGAGTTGAAGATGATTTGGGAAATAGAATCATGGATGCAACAGTGGCAAAATTCTTGGGATCAAACAACATTGATATCGAGGAGCCAGAATCATTTCCTCGAAGCAAAACACTTTTGGATCAAAATATTCAAATGACCCTTTCTACTTTGGATTTGGTCATTGAACATCTCATCACGATTCCAGATGAAATGATGAATACGTCAGACATCACGTTGAGCAAAGACGGTGCTTTGAGGAGAACCCTATGGTCGGAATGCAGATACTCGCCAAACCTTCGTTCTGGAGGAAGGTTTTGGGGAACGTGGTATCACGCACAGCTTCATAAGATCAATGTTGTCGCTGACTCGGACGTGGAGTACTACACGACTATGCAGAACGCTATTTTCAAATACATCAACAGTGGACAAGGTAATAAAATAAGCTCTTATGTTCTGTAATAATAATGTGCTTAGTGGTTATGTTTGTCGTTTGTATAAAAATAATTTTACAATGTGACATTGCAGCCCAACGCTTCTCCTATTCACTTAAACCTTCAAAAGGTGAAGTGATCCTGATGGAATATATTCGAGAGGGTGAGTACATGTGTAGCAGAGCTCGAGTTGAAGCAGTGTTCGTGTACGATAGTCCGGAAGAGGAAGAAGTAAGAGTGAATGTAACGTTCGTTGACATTGGAGGCAGGCAGGAGCGAGTGGATTGTAATCATTGCTTCTTCATGCCTGACGCACTTGCAAAGGTAGTGTACCACTGAAGATCCTTGCATTTTTGGATTCTATATATCCGTTTGTTTAATTTAATTTCAGCTTCCTATTTGGGGTCTCACAGTCGAGTTTAGTGGAGTACAACCCGGAGGGATTGGCCAAGATACGCTTACCAGGGTTCCTGTTTACATTGACGGCAGTGACAAAGATTGTACGTTCCTGGACATTTTTAGGAAATTGACGCTTCAGCTGAAACTGGTAAGCAAAAAGTTAAAGTATGGAAGTAAAAAACAAAGACAAAAGGTTACCCAAACGCTTTTTTACATAGGAAAATGAGGTGTCAAGTGACATGTTCCACATCTTTTACCGTGGCATTTTGACTTTCGGAAATTCTAAAGTGAGCGTGAACGACTTGGTGGCGAACATCATTCGCGACATTTGTACCGAAGAAAAGCGGCAAATGAAGGTTCGAGAAATATTGAAGAAAAGGTCTGCCACGAAATAAATGGAAACAATAAGGGATATGATATGTTTAGTTGACGGAAAATGAAATGTACTGGTTGCTTTACGTTACGAATTTGTCAAGTTTGTTTTGAGAGTTAATATTATACTTTTTTTTTATATAATCAGAGTTAGAAAACCGTTTGTATGCAGAACATGCATTGTTATTTAAACATAGCCAACCGAGTGATGCCAATCTACGGAATTTTTGTTTTTATTGTTTAGATTAGTGATTTTTTGTACAGTTATTGCCTTTGTTTTTGTTGAATTTTTCGAATAAATTAACAAATAGAATGAAATAACAATTTTCAGGCAAACACTGACTGGGTGCTGTGGTTACATAATATAGCAATTAAGCGTGGATAGTAATAAGTTTGATCTGAAATGAGATAAAACCGCAGAATCTCATTCCGTTTTCCACAACATTCACAGTAGTTGAACCGCTACGTGCTAGCCGAGAAAATAGCAGATAATAATACTAGTTTTTAATTTCCTTTTATAGACACCACCACTGATGTCATGATATATTATTTCTCACCGTTCATCGCTTTTCCATTCTCTCGTTAATTAACTGCAAGATTTATAACATGAAAGTACTTGCTTCGGTCATTTTCATCCGTCCTGAACAACATCCATTGGAGATTTTGCACACTTCCATACCAAACAAAGTCAACGCGAAAATTACTCCACCACAAAACATTCCGATTATAACCGACATGTGCCTTAGTTGTAAAGAGGCGACTCGATAATTTTTAAATTTAACCAGCGAACTACCTTTGTTTATCTCGAGCATTCCGGAGAAAACCGTGTCTCCTTCAAAATTATCTATCAGTTTAGTGTAAAGGGGATTCAGGAAAATCTTCAGAGCTGTGTACATGAGTGCTTCCTCGCAAATTTCATGATGGCTTCGGTACATGTCAATAATTCCACTACTGATCAAGACACCAATGAGGGTTTCAATCCTGTCACTCCCAGCCCTGAACCTTACTCCCCAAAATCGAGTATAGGAGATCTCCTTTTCCCCCCTCTTGTAAATGACAAGGCCATAAAGTCGTTCCAATATTTTGAGATAGCCGTCCATTGTAAACTGCTCTCCAATAAGATTCACTCTACCTTTCAAGAAATCCTCGGGTTGGAAGTACGTTAGCTTTTTAACAATTTGTTCAAAGACTGGACTAGAAGCTGCAAATACGTCATGCCGGGTAGCTTCAGACTCGTTTAAAAATAAATGTAGAAGCAAAATTTGTCCAGGTCTGATTCCTGTTTGCGCAATTGCTTTAGGGTCAACAGCCAATGATCCCCAGTCTTTGATTGATGTGAACTCCAAGGACTGCAGAAGTGAGTGCATGAGCCTGCTTCTGTATCCTTCGGAGAGGAGGAAAGTGAACATTATCCAACCTGCGTAGCACATTTTTACGTTGTCTGCTTTCACTTTGGTTTTTAAGGTTGTGGCTTGATCTACCAATGATTTTAGAAGCGAGGACAAAATGTGTAGTACATGCAAATATTGTCTGGATGACTTCCACACTTTCCTCTCGCTTCCCCATGCCACCAGTAATTTGCTATACCCAAAAACAAGGACCGAGACACTAATTAACCCACTAAGTGTCACAAAGATTACTGGTAATCCCAAAGGTTGGATCATTAACTTGGTTACTCCAGTATAGTCAATTTCCACTGTGGCAGCAAACTTTATGACCAACTTCTCCCTTGAAGGGATTAAAGCGAACTGCTTTTTTCTCAACCTTTGCTGCTTGTGGGTGATTATGGAGAAGGTGAGGTCCAGGTCACTTATTTCGTCTGGATATTGTTCCGTGCCACAAGACGATAAACTGTAGTTGAGAGTTTGGATAACATCCTTGATGACCATGTGATACCAGGTAGTGAATTTAAGGAGTCTCATTACATTGTCCTTTTCCAATGTGTAGTAGTTGAAGATGGTTCCTTGGTACTTCAAAAATACGGAGTCCAGATCTTTTACAGGAGGAATGATTTTAAAGGAGTAAGGGTTTACGACGAAAAGAAGGTTTGATATTCGCAAACAATTTTCATTCCTAGTTTCGCTGGGGTCAAGTACAATCGTCTGAAAATCTTTGACGTTGTAAGTCGAGGTTCCGCGTTTTAGGAAGCCCTTTTCTTTCATAGTCGCTACAACTAGTTTGGCGTCCTTGATACTTTTTCCTATGAAAACAACTGTGGTGAAAGGAGATGCGCAATACGCAGAACGACTATCCGGTATTTTACTGAACAATTGATTGAATTTACTTTGGTTATAGAGAATTAGAATGGGATGTGCACTGAAACGATATTGATCATTGGTCCAAAGGTAGACTTGCAGGTTTGAGTCAAAATAATGTTGAAGAACATGATATAGTTGAGTACCCAACGTGATTCCAGGGACACTGCTGCTGCAGTTCAGGAGGAATGTAAAAATGGTAAGGTGTCTTATGTCGACCATGTTTCGAACTGAAGGAGCTTATTTTTTTGTAGAAAAATTACGTAAGAGACTAGTACATGCGAATGTGAATAGTTCAAACGGTAAAATGGCACACAAGTCCAACATCATAGAAGAAAAAGAAAGTTGCCCTCTAGGACAATTTTTACGAGGAGAGTTTTATTTCCCAATGCCAACTTTTTTCTATTCATGAGCATAGTTGGCGTGTTTGTATTCATTGTTTAGTTCAAGTCTATTTTTGTTGAACTGAGCCCACTGACTGACCATACAGTTGGATTAATAAATAATCGTTCAATAATAAAACCCAATTTGTAACTTTTTTAACTTAACACGCAGGTACATTGATAGTTGAAGCTCATGCATAAGAGCATTGCGATCATGCAAATTTTGAACCTATTCAAGACTTTGCATAGGAGTTCACTTTTCTCATCATGATCATTGCCGTACAAGTTTTCAGGACAACACAATCAATTTAATCGTTCGGAAAGCACAGGAAAGGAGAAATGCCAGTTACTCGTCCATTTACACTATTGGCTACGATGGAAATTGCATCAGGTCAGAGATTCGTTTTAGGTTGAAGTTTACATCACAAAACTGTACCATCTCATTTTGCCTCAAAAGAGACACCTCAAATGAGCTGCAGAAGAGACGTCAAAATCGAAGCTGAGGTTCGTTGATGGAGTTCAGATTCTTACACTGAATCGTTCTTCTGAAGATGCTTGCTCTAATGCTTTATGTAATTGTAGCTGTCTTTTCAGTCTATTCGCAAAAATGCGTGTGGTCGTGGTCATTGTCATGGCAGTTTTGTTATCCCGTTGGTTTACTTTTCAAAATATTAAATGGCTTTGTGTATTACACTAAATTTTGACATGATATTGTTGACTTAGCGAATTTGCACATAAGGTTAAAATGACCCCGAAAGGACGACTTCTATATCCCGACGATGGTTATCGCGAGTTTCCTTCGTGGCCTTAGATGGACCTGCTCATATTACTTTCGACCAATATTTCCATTCTTTTTATTCGCATCTTATTTGAAACGGACTACCTGCGTGACAAGAAAAAACTAAATAAGAATTGAGCAAAAGTTCCTGAATCATTGATATCTTACCTGGAACATTATAGTGCAAAAATTTCAAAAACATTTTGTACATCCCTTTCGCCGTTATTGTGTAGGACAACGAAAGAGTGTCATCCTCATTCTGAAAAAAGCGCAGGAGGGGCAAGCTGGGACCAACGACTCTTGCAGATATTCCTCCTGCAGATTGGATTGCATAGTTACTTTTTACTGAATTTGTACCTTCTTCTCATGAAGAAAGATATAATATGAAAAAGATGGATACCGGCAATGCCAACCGTCCTGCCATCAATGACAATAATATTTTCTTCATTCCTCTTGGCCAATTTTACATTGCCTGAGCAGGTCACCTTCTTCACGCTTGCCTCCACATCCCCCACAATTTTGAGGCCGAAAGGGGATGAGAAAATCTGGTGTCCTTTGTACAGAATGTGAATTTTGTAGTCTCCGCCAACTGCAGTCACGTAGGTAACGTCGACGTTCCGATTTTTCTTTGTAACCAGCTTGACATCCGGTTGTGCAGGTCCTTCAAACCCAATTCTGAGCTGAGTCACGTCACACTTTTCGTCGGTTAGGATGGTAAATTTGTTCGGACCCTCTGCACACCACAGTAAAAAGGAGAATGTAAAAGAAATTATCTAGATTTTAATTAGAACCTTTAAATTACCTGCGAAACCGTTTCTCAAATTCGCTCCATGGCAGCGAATGTAGTACGCTTCGTCCATAATATCTTGTTTCCTTTTGGTGACTTCCGGGTGTACAAGTAACAAACAAAAAACGACTGTCGTGTCAC
>JAQIWU010000974.1:0-19809 GCA_034696445.1 Isotomiella minor | reverse complement strand
CCTACTTGCATACCTAAAACGTAAACCAAAACAACAAAAAATATATAAAATGGCCTTAAAGGCTCTCCTCATCCCAACCTTCCTTTCTCCTTCTTTAAAAGTAGTAAAGCTGCGTCATAAATTGTTGTAAACGCCATGTTATGGACACAAGCAAGATCTTCATCTTCATCATCATCACTTACTTGAAACCACCATCATTTTACCTACTCTACTTTTTGA
This sequence comes from Isotomiella minor, assembly GCA_034696445.1. Classification (NCBI taxonomy): domain Eukaryota; kingdom Metazoa; phylum Arthropoda; class Collembola; order Entomobryomorpha; family Isotomidae; genus Isotomiella; species Isotomiella minor. Next base: position 19,590 of record JAQIWU010000974.1, on the reverse strand, counting down.
AGTATTTTTTCGGGGTGACTTGGGACTTTGCACATTTATATTTGCAGATGGTGTCCACGTCCACGTCCGGCATGGACTTTGCCTCCAGCATGCGTCCCTCCATCGATAGGGCCATCATCGACACGATTCATTTTTATGGTTGGAGGAAACTCATCTACCTCTACTGCTCTCAGGAAGGTAAATACTGCATACTTTCGTGCATGAATACCATAATAATAAAAGTGCGGCATGGCACAATGTGTGGGCAAAAGAGAAAGTATTTAGGCCAAAAACAAAATTGGTATGTATGTATCTGTCCAGCCTGAATGAAATACATGACAGCTCTCGACTTTCTCTCTACAACAGAGAACAATAGCATAAAATCTGATGACTCAAGCAATATTAACAAGCCACTCGTGTCCCCTCTCTTCTTTCATATTGAAATCCATTCCGGCCTCACCATTCACATGCCTAGGTAAAATTTGCAAAACAGAAAGAGTTGACTGCGACAGAGGGAAGAAGAGGAAGGAGGGAGACACAGGGCATTGGTTGGCGTTGGTAAAGGAAGTAACGGGAGTAATTAATTTATGGGAGTAATTTATGAAGATATGAAAACTACTACAACTTTCTCCTCTGCTCATTAATTTACTCCAGCATCCACAGACTCTGCGAAACCCACACTTTCACTACAGAACAGAGCCAGCCTGCTCCAGCTCCCACCAACGCAAATTATTATCTTACAATAAACTAAAACCTGTAAACTGAACTCAACTAAAAGGCAAAAGGTGGTGGGCACTTTCTCTTGGCTGCTTATTATTATTACTTATTACTATTGCTGCTATAAGGAGCATATTATTAGAAGAGAGTAGGCCAGGTCAGGTCGTAACTCTACCTTACTATCACGCAAATGAAGAAATATTTTTACATTTGTATGCAAACTGTTTTGTTTTTGTAGGAGGAATTCTTAATAATAAGTTACCCAACCAAACCTCACTTTCTCCATAACATAACTTTCCTTCCTTCCTCCTTTTCCGACACAAGGAACAATTAAAGATGAATTTTGGCTTATGGCAAAAGTACTAAGGAGAAAGTGTAATTGTACAGTGTCATAAAGAATGGTGGTGGTAAGTGGTAAATTAAACAAAGCAGCTGTGGAAAAGCAGTAAATAGAGCTGTAAAAGAGAAAGCTTTGGCTTTGTGTGAAAGGAAGCAAAGGTGGGATAAAACAAAACTAAATAAAAGAAAACCGTGGGCTCCTCCTTACTTTTGTGTTTTTTATTAGAAGCGTAAATAATACTGCAAACGTGGATTATAGAAAGTGGAGAAAGAACGAGGAGGGAAGGAGAAGAAGATTAAATAAATGAAAGCAAAAGACACATACACACAATAACACAATATATTGCGTCTCATTGTATGGTTTCTTCCCTATACCCTCTCCTCTTTTGGAACAAGATTAATGGGCTCTGTAATTGATTTATGGCCACTCCACTGCCTCGCAGTGCAACGCGGTAGGGTGCAACAAGAGCAGTGACAAAACAGGAAGGAGAAAGCAACAGCAGAAGCCAAATCTTACGTTTGTAATAATTGTAAAGAAACTTCTTCCTTGGAAAGTGCATCACCTTCCTTTCCTTTCTTCCCCAATTAAGTCAAACCAAAAGTGAAAACATGGATGAAGGCTGGCTGAAATTTAAAGTGCAGGAAAGTCTCTCATTTTCACCCTTAATTTAATTAGACACTGCTTTACATGTCTACGCCTACTCAAAGCTAGCAGATGTAAGATCCACTTTAAACCTTTAAACTTAGTCTCAAAATTCCATTGGGTGAAGTGAAGCGACTACATTTGATCTCTCATCAATCATTTTGGGCAATCCAGCTTGACAAGAAACATGACACTTCCATTTTACTTCTCCACACACACACACGCACACACGGAGACATACACAAATCCATTCGCATTTTCCTTTTCAACTCATCACGTGCACATTTTTCAGTTGACGTTGAGGAAATGAACTCACATCCTTTCTCTCCTTGCTAAACAGCACGCTAAATTAATTCCAAATTGGATTCCCTTCAATACATTAAACATTTGTAGCACGAAGCATATAGAACAGAATATTATGACTGAGGGGGTAATGATGATAAATCCATAGGCATCGACTTTCACTACTTCATTTTACAACCATATTTACAACTCCCAAAAAATGTCTGTCTGCAAATAAATAAGAGACAAAGTAAGGAAGTAGTGAAGTATTGTCAGACACTTTTAACTTTTAACCCTGGCGGAGAAAGGCTGCTTAATTGCATCCATCCAAGCAGGCCAACTACTTGAGCAATACACAACAATAGCAGCGTATAATCACTTTCTGTCTAGACTCCACTTTCACTTTGGCTGTAATGTAATGCCTGATGGAAATAAAATTTCATGCGAGATTGCACACAATCATCATTTCCTATCTTTCATGACTTTTCTCTTTCTCTCCACTTTCCCCGTGTGTAATGTAATGTAATCCAACATCCCAAAACGACTAACCCCAATAATAAATCCAGAGCCAACTCAACTCTTTCCTTTTTATTTTCCCACATATGTTAGCTTTTAGCCAGAGTAGTGAAAGCCTCCTACTTGCGACTACTTTTCTTTATTGTTTTTGTATTTTTTAAGGGTACATTGAACATATTGCTTCAAATCATTCTTGTCACGCTCTCCTCTCGCTGCTCTTCTTCTTTCTCCTTTCTTCCAAACTTTTCACAAGATTCATTCAAAAAATCTTTTGACTCGACTTGACTTTGCCAAGAGTGGTGGAGAGATTTTCATTCTAAGAAAGAGAGTGGTGATGGTGATGACGAGGAAAATAGTAATGATGATACAATGCTATGGGATGTGCAGTTATAGCGTGTGAAATACGGTAATGTTATCCGCTTTCCCTTCCACCTTTTACTTTCACTCTCAACCTACACGATATTATTATTATTATTACCTCTCCTGCTCTTTTCATTTCTGCACCAGCCAGCCAACTTTCACCACCACCACCACCACCGTTGTTATTATGAGATACAGCTAATCTAACCACAACTACTTTCTCTAAACAAAGCAGGAAGGGGGTTCCTTATATATAAGACATACTTGCATAGGCACTCTCCCCTTCCTTTTAAAGCTGTATCCTAATGTTCACAAACAACAATTTGAAATATGCATACGTCCTATATATTTCAAGGAAATCTTAAGATGAAAGTGTGGTGGCTGAAAGAACGGCTGTAGAGAATCTGACAAGGCAGAAATCCACGTTGAATTTAATGCATGTATAACAACACTACGTAATGTGCTAAGTCAGCCCATTCTCTCTCTTCTCTTTGCTTCGCCATTTCCTCATCATCATCGGATCGTTGTAGAGTCACAAAACCCTCGTTCAGAATAAAATTGCAATATCCGTTCCTTTCTCTCCGACATCACATAATATTCAATATTATTATGATTCTACTGATACTACCACTACACCAGGAAAATACAAGTAGGGGATTGGTGCTCACTTTTTTCCTTTCACTCTCGCCAAGGGCTCAAGTCGAACCAATTTCCCATTCGAGCTTAATAACACCAGAGCAGCACATGTTTATTTCCTTGCAAGAAAGTAGGAAAGGGGAGGACGCAAGTGGCCAAGGGGATAAAGCAGATGGGGTGATGCACTTCTGAAAAGCCTTCCTTTGTTAATTTGCATGGTAAATGGGCCGTGACGAAAGAGAAAGTGCAGGGAAAGTAAAAGAAAGTGCTGAACGGAAATGCAACGAACACATTTAAATTCAATACGTTGTTACGACTATTGTTACTTAAGCAGAGAAGGGAATAAAGTCAAAGTGGGCAAATCCTTAAAGCTTCCCGTTTTGAAGTCTGGCCTTTTGCGGTCGTTAGGATTGTTGATTAAAGATGACACCGTTTTGTCCACATCATATCGGTTTCCCATAATTGTGGTGTGTCACCAACCGCCAACCATCCGTGGTCATTGTAGCAACCTCAATGGCTCAATGGCTTGTATCTATAAGATTCAACTTTCTCCTACCCGCAACTATTTTGCTTTCTAACTTTCCCTATTTTGCAGGGTTATATCGACTACAAAACATTTTCCAAGGATTGGCCTTCTCCAGCAATTTGAGTCCTGGTGGGGCGAACAACAACGAGACTACTTTCAGCTTCCAAGTCGTACGACAAGTCGGCAGTGTTGAAGACATCTTGCGCATCTTGGCTAAAATTGATGTGGTCGACAGGTAAGAAAAGGAAAGCTATCATTTTATTTTATATCGATGGAGGAAATATAAGTGTCCATTCATACGTACTTCAATTCGGCATAAAGGCATGAAAAGATTAATTTCACTCTTCGATTCCTGATGGAAGGAAAGGAAAGGAGGAGGAAGGAAGCCGCCTGACACAAAGAAATTTAGGAAACTGTTGCAAAATGAAGCGGAAAGTGGAAAGAGAGAAAGTGGAGTGGTGCCTGTCCTTGTGTAATTTGTCTAATTAAATGCCTCCTTGTCATCCCACCCATTAAATAGTCGAGCTAGAGCTCACGACACGTAACGCATGGCGTATGGAAGAATAAGAGAAGGAGAGATGGAGAGAAAGTCAAGAGAAAGTAAGTGTGGAGGAAACGTCTTTCTTCCGGCACACGAAACTACAATAAAGACCAGTCGCCTCCTCTCTTTTCCCTTTTATCTCGAGTCAACGGACTTGTACAAGAGAACAATAGAACCAACGGACAGACCACATGTCTCTTCTTCCTTTTCCTTTGTATAGGATTCACGTGTATAGTTTATTTTGGTAGTTCCACTGCCATCTATCGAAGACGCGGATTCAGTCAAATATAAATTACTGAAAAAATCATGATGATTTAACCAAAGTCAATTATCATAAATTGAAATGGAACTTTCTTTAGGTTTGGTGCTAAACACGTGATTTTAGACTGCCCAGTCCTCGTTGTTAAGGAAGTAATTACACAACATGTCCAAGGGGTTCTTTTAGGACAGAGGACGTTTCACTACCTTATCCCCGGCTTGGTAAGAAAGAAGAACTCTCTGTTTTTTATATAAAGAAGTTATCTCCATTTTATCCTCCTTATACTTTCACATTCTCCAACAAGACCATGGAGGAACCTTGGGAGCGTGACATAGTCGAGTATGGGGCAGTAAATATAACCGGATTTCGAATGGTGGATTCAGGACGTCAAAGCGTTCGTGAGTTTTTATCTAAATGGAGTGCCCTCGACGCGACTAATTTTCCTTCTGCCCAAAACTCCTCTATCTCCGTGAGTTAAAAATAAATGCATTCTCTCTGTCTTCTTTTTTCTCTAAACGGTTCTTATTCTTATTCAAATTCAAGTACCTAAGTAGTTTCATACGCACTCGCTGAGTTGAGTGGTCAACTGGGAGAAAACGTACGGAGAAGAAAACCTACTTTTATCTCATCCAGGGAAAGTAGGGAGTAGAAAAGGGGTTGGCAAAAATGTTGCCTGTAGTTCTTTACTTTCTCTGCGGTTTCCTCGGCTTTGTCTGTCTTTTCTTAAGAAGATATGAGATTTAGCAACAAAATTTATTTGTTATTCTCAACTGCAACAAACTCTCTCCTCTCTTAAATATTTTAACCCATCCAACCCTACACAAAATGTAGCTTTACGATCGAGTGTGTGGAGAACGTATGCAAAGAAAGAGAATTGTTTCTTTACGTCAAACATTTTAGCTGTACCGTTGAGTGCAGCTTTCTTACGTTACTTGTGGGGGAGTCTAAAACACTGACTAACAATGGAACCTTTCTCTGTGATGACTGGCAAACCTGAGAATATATGCAGGCATGAAAATTCCGGGTTTGGTTCACAAAGAGATTTCTTTGTTAGTCTCCTAACGTTACAAATGTTGCCTTTGTCACACATTACATTTAGGTAACTTCTTTCGAGTAATGTCGGCATGCAAAGAAGAAAAGAAAGAGAGAAGAATATTGTTGCATGCATATTATGCAACCAGCGAACCATTTCAGAGAAAGAGAGAAAGTAGATTTAGCTTAAGTAACTTAACTCAACTTAACCAAGCACCATAACATAACATAACATGACTCCTTTTTGAGACCAGCAGCAGCAGTGTCGTCTGGTCTAATTAGCATGCATAGTCGTTTGCTTTCTCTTTTAGCTACTTCACTACACTTCCCCCTCTTCTGACTTTCACCCTAGCACATAGCGTTGACTTAACTGTGCGTATCTAATCCAAATCTGGCTTGCGATAGGACATGATATTGAATCAAATTGGACCATCAAGAGAACTATTAATGGGACGCAGGACCTGAGTTATGCTCGCTTTCTCCATAAAATAAAACCAAGAGAGACACAATCGCTTCTTCTTTCCTCCTCCTGCACGAGAGAAAGTTAAAGTTCCTGATTCCCAACTCCCTTCCCTTGTCTTTTCTTAGAAAGTCAAGGCTCACAGTTTTATTTTTTATATCTCCAATTCCTTCTCTCTGAATTACTTTCGACACTGTCTCATAATGCTTGATATCAACGAAGTCAAACATAATTTTTATTTTTCTTAGTCGAAGGGAAATTGATGACCGTTTTGTGGTCATATGATTAAGCATTGTTTGTAAAAGTAATCATAAAAAACAAAAGTTCCTCTACTTTTTTACCACGAATCGAAAGGCTAACATATCATTCACACTAACAGAAGTGGCTTGCGTCTCCAGTATAGTAGAACTACAGAACATTTATATTTTATGTGACACATACCTTCCATCACTATTCGACAACAGAGGAGGAATTGGTAGTATTTTTTATATATCTTAATAAAATATAAACTCAACTTAACAGCCTACTTTCACCCTCGTTTTATACAGATTATAACCAAACTATAGATAGTTATGGATCCTTTTTCTTTTCCCATCAAAATAAAAATGCCGTTGAAGTACCCTTCTATACACACAACGATTGCTTAAGCTTTCTACAACCGTAGGTAGTCTGGAATTTACAGCTTTATTATTACTTTTTTACAGCATGTTCAGTTACAAGCTACACAAAAACTCTTCAACCCTCCATTCATTTATTTAATGGGCATAAAAATAATATAAAAGTTCACTCGCTAAGATATCGGCCAACATTCTAAACTTTGTTTTTACTGTCCTTGCCACAATTCGAATAATTAGTTAACTTCAGAAGGGCTTCGAAACAAAATTTTTCACGGAAAAGTCGCATCATTATCTGAGCTCGAGGCTCCTTTTGAATTTAAATGAGGGAGTCTGACACTTGACTTGGTGCAAAAGATAGTTTGTTATGTGTGTTTATTATGTATGTAAAACGGTGCCCCGTCCCCACTAAGCTAAGTTTGGGATGCATGCAGTGAAAGCAAAGTGAAAGAAAGGCAAATGAGTGTGAATAATGTGCAGATGTGCGGAAGTTAATCCATCTACTTTCTCTCTTTTCTTACTTCCTTCCTACACAAACTCATCACTCTGGTTCAGTTCATTTCACTTGATTGATTCCTTCTGCTCAAATCAAATCACCACAAAAAACCTTTATTTTTTTTTTTATAAGCGAAGACTAAGGCTACTTTTACTTTCTAAGGACCAAAAAGGTCATTAAACCAGAAAAAATTGAACACATTCATCAGTATTAGTCGGCATAATCTTAAATTACACACGACGGTGAAATCAAAGGTGAAAGTTTGCTGGACTGGAAGACAGCGATAGAAAGACACACATGTTTCAACCGCACGAATGCATCCACTAATGACTTTTAATTTATCCACTTTACATAGAAACTTACATGACTTTATTTCTTTTCTCCACAGTCCGAAGGAGCTTTAGTAATTGACGCCGTATCCGTACTCCACGACGCTTTCTCCCGCCTATCCAAAAAGTCATCGCTTCAAAAGCTGAACTCCAGTCGTGGAAGTGGGGGGAATTGTGGTGCGATCTTCAGCGGTGGTGCCGGAAGCGGAAGTGGAAGCGTAGCTCAATCAGAACAGGGCGAGAAGATTGCCAAATATATTCGTACGGTAAGAACAGAAAAATATTAAAAGTCGTGATTATTAGTTAAACTTTCTCTCGCATTGGTTTGTTAGGTGGCAAATTTTTTTTGCCACCTACGAAGTAGTACCCAGATGAGAAAGAAAGCAAATAAGGATTTTTTCCTTTAAAATGTTGTACTTACTAACTTCATCCACGGATTAAGACTTAAGTCTTATTTAGTTTCGTTAACTTAACCCACCAACGAACAAATTGGCAATTTCCCTTCTTAACCAGAACGAAGCACAACAACAAGAACATTTCCCTTAACTCTGAAATGAAATCGAACTGCTTTTTCCTCAAGTAGGAAAAAAATAAAGAGAAAGTCCTGTAATCCTGTACGTTGTAGTTGAAAGAATGAATGAATATGTCAGGGCATTCAATTCAATGGCATAATATTCCACTTTCTGGCTTCACTTCCTCCAGCCTTCTTCTCCCCACGTGTGTGTATGTGCTTTTGTTTCTTTAGAATTCGAAGAAAGAGAGGAAGAAGCAGGAAGTTGGGTCAGGCACCACGACATGAGATGAAATGAGATGAGAGCAGAGGTTGTTTTGTTTTATTTTTATGCTCAGCATTATTTGACACACGGGGCCTACAACTCTCATTTCAGGATTACGGAAAATGCCATTTCCCCTCGCCTTTTCTTTCCTTCTCGTCCAGCCTTCTTTTTTGAATTGTTCCTGGATATCACATTACATTACCTCGGGCAACAGGGTGCACTTTCACTCCCACTCTCAAAAGTTAAACTTCCAAGTCCTTCGCTTCTGTTATCTAAATGTAGTTGGTACACTTTATCATTTCATTGGCGTATTTCAGGCATCCACATCATCACATTATTTATGGCAATCAGAGCTAAGTTAAATCTAATCTGGAAAGCAAAGTGAAAGCGGAGAGACGAGAGTCGCGTGGTTAGGTTTGGAATGAGAATTGTTTGGTTATTTCATTATTAAATTTTTCCCGTGAATTTAATTACTATATGTTCATTTGCTCACCCTTCCTCGTCCACCCGGAAGGGGGTAAGTATCTGAGTGTAGAGAAGGAGACCACAAAATCGTAATAAACGCCAGTTCGTAGAGCCATACGTCATAATTTAATTTACACTGGGATTACTACTGTGACTTGGCTTGGCAACGCAAACACCAACCAACCGGCTAATCTTAAATTGTCCAACTTTCACCAAACAAAGCACTTTCTCTCTCTCCATCGGTCAGTTTTCGCTCTTGGCTTAGGGTAGGGGTAGATCCCAGGAACACAGATAAGGCATGCCTGGTGGACATCTCAAAGATGATCTTTTGCCCCAACTTTTGGTCAATTTTTTCCGTTCTGATTAAGTTTGTATATACTCGTATATTTATACCATCCACGTGTCACGCAACTTTGTCTTTGTTTGTCATGGTTTAAGTAAGTAACCTAGCCTAACCTAACCGGACATGGAGGTCTGGTTAATGAAACATAAATGTGTGCAGTAGCTATGACCAGCCAGACATTTCAATCCGTGTCCAACTGTCCGAGGAGGATTTGAGGAGCTATAAATTAAACGTCGTTGTTGCTTCCAACCCAAGCCACGCCAAGTCTAGTCACACAAAACCCCCGCTGAGCTGTACGCAACCTCTAAATGAAGTCCAGTCGGCAAAAGGATTATACAGTATTCTCCCCAGTTTCTCTCCCTACATATTGTCTTGATCATGTAAGATAGGATGGTGACCCTCAGGGCGGGGGGTAAATCGTGACCATATACACACATTTCTTCATAATAAGCAATAAGAAAATATCGCACAGGATAGGATCAAAACCAATCTAATCCGTATGCCTTTCCCCTACTTTCCCCACGCTCTACTCCATGGTGAAACCAGCTACGCGCATTCAGTCGTTATGGGAAAATGTCTCAAAAATATTGAACAAAGTTTACCCATAATGATATCCCAGACAACTTTATAATTACAGACCAAAATGGAAGGACTCACAGGAAACATTCAATTCTCAGAGGAAGGGCGTCGGCACAACTTTACCATCGACGTTATGGAAATGACAATTCATAGCATTAAAACCAAGGTTCGTGACAATGTCGCATAACGCTTCAACTCATCAAATAAAATTAATTCTAGATTGCTGAATGGAGCGACGTCCATGGTCTTACCACCATCCCCCCGAAGTACACCCGACCCCCTCGCGTCTCTGCCTTCAAGCAGAACCTGACCTACGTCGTGTCCTCCATTATTGAAGAGCCCTATCTCTTCCTCTCTGACCCCCATTTGCGTGGGAACGACCGGTTCTCCGGCTACTGCAAGGACCTAGCGGACAAGTTGGCACATACCATCGGGATTGAGTATGAACTTCGAATAGTCAAAGACGGCAAATACGGGAATGAAAACGCGGAAGGCGAGTGGGACGGGATGGTGGGGGAGCTTGTCAGGAGGGAAGCCGACATCGTCATTGCTCCCTTGACAATTACGTCAGAGAGGGAGCACGCCATCGACTTTTCCAAGCCGTATTTGTCCCTAGGAATCTGTAAGTTTCACATTCACCCTATTCAATAGTTTTTTTCTCTATACACTTTTCTCAGCAATCATGGTCTACCGCCCGAAGAAGGTCCTTCCCTCCGTCTTTTCCTTCATGAGCCCCCTTTCGAATGAAATCTGGCTTTGCGTCCTTTTCGCTTTCGTCGGGGTTTCCATCGTCCTCTACCTCGTCTCCCGGTTTAACCCCTACGAGTGGAAGAATCTCCCTGAGAGTGGGAGTGCCACTACTGGCAGCAGAAGAAGCAGCATTGGCGGGGGACCAGTTCAAAATAACGCGTCCATCTCCAACGATCCGATGTGGTTCACACTCGCCGCGCTGCTCCAACAAGGAGCTGACACGTCCCCGCGATCCACGGCTGGGCGAATCGTGGGGGCAGTCTGGTGGTTCTTCACTTTGATTCTTATCTCCTCCTACACGGCCAATTTCGCAGCAGTGAGGACTGTGACCAGGATGGTTACTCCGATACGGTCTGCGGAAGATTTGGCAGGACAGACAGACGTGGAGTACGGGACATTGGATAAGGGGTCGACTTGGAACTTTTTCAGAGTAAAATAAAATCTACCATAAGACAAATCTACTTGGTGTCTTTTTTCCAGAGGTCAGAAATGCCTGTTTACGCCAAAATGTGGGAGTTCATGAACGCCAGACCCCATGTTTTTGTCCGCACGTATGACGAAGGGATCCAAAGAGTTCGGGACAAGACAGGTTAGTTTGTGGAAGTGGGTTAAAACCAAATGAATCGACCCTTACCTACAGGGAAGTACGCCCTGCTCGTCGAATCCCCGAAGAACGAGTACACTAATCAAAGAATGCCCTGCAATACCATGCGCGTAGGGAGGAACCTGGACGCCAAAGGATTTGGCATAGCGACACCAATCGGGTCACCGTTGAAGCAGCAGATTAACCTTGCAGTTCTCAGTTTGAAGGAAAACGGGGCCCTTATGCGCCTACAATCAAAGTAGGCACATTGACATATTTGACCCATTGTGTGATGTATCCTCAATTGCTTAGGTGGTGGGCGGATCGGTCCGAGTGTACCTCAACAGAAGAGAAGGAAGAGTCTGCCCACTCAGACGATGAACTTTCTTTGCAGAATTTGGCAGGGATATTTTACATACTCCTTGCAGGACTTGGCATCGCCCTCCTCATGGCCTTACTCGACTTTTGCTGGACGAGCCGAATTGAGGCCAGAAAAAGAAATGTACATCACAGCCACTCTATAAAAAAAAACTAATCAGTAAGTAAGTGTTTTATCCCTAGATTCCATTCACACAAGCCATGCTCTGTCACCCAAGAGGCAGTCGTGTCAACGTATTGGAAGACGCTAACTCTAAACCACAGGAAAATGAGGAATTTGTTACACAATCATCCGTCATTGGATTTGGACCTGGACCCGGGAGACATTCCTCGGATTTTGACCACTTCTGTCATCATCACTGTCATTCTGAGCCACAGCCACATCCCCACTTTTGCCAAAGACATGAACATCAAAATCTGTGATTTCATAATTCTTTAAATTACTGTAAGGCTTACAGTTTTATACACTTCACAAAGTGCCTCTTATCTTCACCAAAATCTTAAAGTTTAACGCACTGCCGTTTGAGCGTCTTTATTCTCTAGTCATTTCATTTTCCGTCTAACTTGATTAATTAGTCTACGAAAAACGTATATATAAAATCTATGCTGTGCTACCAACATCGTTCATCTCTTAAGTAAACCACTAATTGTAAGTTTTGATTTGGCCACGGGGTAAACACTTAAGCAGATTGGATACAAGTCATGTCACCAATAATAATAATAGTGCAAATCTGAGATTGTCGTCAGGAGTTCTATCTATTTAGTCACTCCCTCATTAAATTTTATACGTCCTGTCCTAACTGAAAAAGAAAACTGACTTCAAGACATTTTTAAGGTCGAAGGAGCCTTTGTGAGGGACATCTTTCAGAATGGCGTTGAGATGACGCTTTGAGTTATCGACGGCAGAGTCACTCGACGACAGTTCCCTGAAATTAGATGACTTTAGTTTTCTTAAATTATTCATATATTATTTAAAACTATTAATATTAAAGCTTTACTCTCACCTTTCTCTGTATGAATACTTCTCAACCAAAAAGCGAGACAGATCTTCCAAAATAGGTTGAGAATGAAGCGTCACAAATTGCTCTCGACAAACCTGGACAAATTCAATCAAATCATATGTGAAAATAACAAGACATATCGCCGAAGTTCTATGCTACATTCGAACCTTCATTCAGGTTCAAAAAAAACCTACCGAATTCATTATCTCCACTGTGGCAGGATGGGTCCAGAAGCAGTCATGCACGGACACATACGTTATCCCCTTTCGTTCGCAGTGTAGAGAGGTGAGCATCATGTGACTCGAGTCCAACGAATGTATGAAGTTGGGTGGAAATGCGTTCTTCTGTTTCATTACGTTTGGTCGTCTGAAAAAAAGGAAACGGAGGTTAATTTTAGAATATATTAAAATAACCGTGACAATTAGCAGCGTACTCGTAGAGATCATAGACATGGTTATCAGTCACTCGGAGGTCAGAGCTGCTCCCACCTTGCTTTTCTTTGGACGGACGATAGTACGGTTGAACAACTGGAAGCCCAAGTGGCGTTACCCACTCTACGTTCTGCCCGCAGATTTGTGATATCTGTCGTGCGCACTCCGTAAACCAGTCCTTTACACAAAAAGAACGTAGGTCAAAAAGGGTAAAAGTTACGTAGGTCAAAATACTTACCTGAATCAGTTTAGTGGATGTGAACATTTCTTGAATACTGTCAAATGTCCTACCAACTAAGTAGATGGAGCCTGGCCAGATAAACTCTTTCGGGAAATCTGGGATGTCTAAGAGGGAAGAACCATACGTAATAGAAGCCTTGCAGAGGAAATCTTATACCAAACCTTTCAATTGTTTCGCAATTTGGAGCCTAGCCCCATACCGAGTGACTCCGTACACCGTCGTCATCACCGTCTGCTTAATCACTTTACGCTTGATGAAACCATGCAGAACTTGAGCCACCTTCACCCCATTCTCAGCATCTTGTGCCCTTAATTTCTCAACCAGTTTAGCTACTTCGGTGTACACGTCTTGCGGATTTTCCATAGGAGCCAAGTTGACGCTCACAGCTCCTGCTTCATCCCTTCCCAAGGCAGCATAGTGCTGAAGTCCGTTGCAAGACCCGTCCTGATGAATGGGAAAGTGTGAAACATATGACGCAGGGTCTTCGCTCCTGATGGCGTTTGCGATCTCTATGCAACATGCTAGCGTTTGCCAAGGCTCTTCAGACTCTGCCCACCACTTCTTGCCCTGTACAAAAAAATTAAGAAGGGATTAAATACGCAAAAAACATTGAGAATGAACCATTAGTGGGTAGTCCGCCGAATCGAATATGTCCTCAAGAACGGAATCAACGAACGAAAGTCTGTCTTCTATTGAATCTCTCTTCTTCAGTCCCGTTAGGTTGACTAGATGAAGCTGTGTAAAAATAGCCATTCATTGCAAGGGATCATAAAACATAAAAATTTAAGGAACTCACTTTAAGCCACTTCAGTCCATTCTTCCCCAAAGGTTTTCCTTGTGCAAAAAACAAAATAGCGCGTGCTACATCGGCGCCCAAGTGATTCAAATGAGGAGGACAAGGGTACACGCGGCCACGGAAGTCCATATTGTGAGGAAACCAGAAAACGTCGTTTCGAAACTGGAAGTTAGCAAACAATTATTGTTAATGTGATTTGGATTTATACTATGATATTTCCGTTTATTCTTTCTTGCATGGTTTGCGAGGGAGAGACGATACAGGGCATCACACCAAAGAGAATACATTTCTCCTTTCCGTCGCTTCAGAGCTGCTCTTTCCTTGTGCACTTTATACTTTTCTTGTCGACTCATCGATGGCTCAATTGAGGGTGGAGGGGGACATTCGCTAGGAGGAGGAGGGATACTAAGATCTTCATCCCCTTTCTTATTGAATACTTCTATCACAATGTCTAGCATCTGAAGTAGAAAACATTGGCATTAATTACATTTCATTTTACTCGGTTTCTGAGTTATCACCTTTTGATTTATTATCCACGGCACGGTCCCCAACTGATTCAGGGAGTCAAGGGCAGGGTACAGGTCAGGAGAGTGGGAGCCCTCAAGCCTCAACTTCTGCTGATGCGCTTGATGAGGCAACCTAATAATTTTTGCCGGTGATAAGAGGTAACCACCCGTTCGAATGGACGCCCACGGCAGAGGGGGCGACAGCATTGGGAGGACAGTGGCGTCAAAAGTGAGTTCGTCTCGAGAGGCGGCTTGAAGGAGTTTGACCAGTGTTGGATGTGGCTTTACTTCTTCCTTCAGTTGCATGCTCTGCATTCTAAAAATGCTGTAGAACGCTGGCACCAATTGTCTATGGAAGAATATTTGTAATATAATTCATACACCTTATCGTAACTTAACTCACTCAGTTTGTGAATTAATCTTCATGGCGTTCACGTTGACTTTTATATCGCGCATTATGATACCGTATAGGAAACGTCCGATGCTACTGAGCACACTGGTTGGCCACGTTTTCTCCGCAATATCCTACAACAGTAAATAAAACATTCAACAATATTGCACCATTATTATTCACCGGTATGGTCCAGAAAAACTAAACTGACCACATGAGGACCCGTTACGTCCGGATGAAACAACAACTGCTGCCACCGTTGCCTGCTGTTAGTGGCCGTTACACCATAGTCATTTAAGTCTGACTGGGGGTCCAGGTACCACTTGAGATAGTCCGAATATAGCTCCTGGACCTTGGGAAGAATTCCTTTCTCCTTCTTGTGGAGGACTTGGTATCTTGCCAGTACTGCAGCGCCTAACTCTCGGTGTAGTTGTGATACTCCAGGGCTGTATGTCTCCGATCCCTCGGCCAGCTTTCTAATTTCCTAGTTTTTTACATAAGATAAAAGATGTTGTGTCCAAATACGAGACCTGTTATGACTATTACTTGGATAACAATTCGAACATAATCTTCCTTCGGCAAAACTTGTAAGAAGGGTAACAGCGATATGGAGCGTTGTGACCGATGTTTTCCTTGGTTTAACAATGTCGTGATATTCCTTTCCAATGCGTCTTCAATGGCCACAGCCCAACCCTTCTCCGTGTTTGCAGCAACCTCCCTCTACAAACAAGGACAGCGTAAAGGTCAAACTACGTATTGTAAAATTATAAAACTGTTCAAAAAGCTCTTACAAAGTAGTCGATATTGTTCATGCCATCCTTGTTCTCAATGGATTTAACCACGACTGAGCCTTTTATTTCTGCTATGAACTGCTTTTCCGCCTGCTGTTGAAGTTTTTCCAGTGTGATGAGACCTCTTCCTTCAGAAATGACCTAAAGGACAAAAATAACTTCCGGTTTGGATAACATCAAAATGTGTTGTACCTGATAACCAGAAGGCACTTGATTCATTTCTGTCAGCAGGGGACACACATAGCCTAAAAAAGGTTGTGTGATGAGAGGTCGAAATGAGGGTTGGACCCTACGAATCGTGTCCGTCACCACTTCACGTTGGTCGTTTTCAAAAATTACTTTATTAAAAAGGTCTTGAATGTGGAGACCCTAAAAGATTGAAATATAAGTAAGGATCAACAGTTGCCCTAATGTTTAGAAACGTAATTTAACTTACATCATCTTCCAGCTGCTTCAAAACCAATCTGATCCGATGAGAATTGTTCTTACTTTTGGCATTTCTTCCCAGGCACTCCAAAAGATGCATGTAGGATTGAGGGGAAGGCTTCAATCCCTCTTCCCCAATCATGCGAAAGATTTCTCGTACCCTTAATATGTTCCCAGTCGATGCATATCCACTCATCATCCCATTGTAAGCCTCGACATCTGACACTCGAGGAAACTGCTGAGAGGATGACGACTTGAACCTGTTTCTGTAGTAGTTGAGTGTGTGAAGACCACGACTTAGTTCTTGGGTGAAGACGCACATGTCCAGGTACGCAAGGAGACTAGATTCCAAGAGTTGAGAAAAAACATTCCATATGAATCTCGTGCTTACCCCCATTCACGTCCATGTAAGGGAGGGTCTGCCTTACCTCTTATTCATGCTGACTTCTTTCCCCAACGCCTGCATCTCGTCGAATCGCACCTTAGCCGCTTCCTCACGCTGATCCTTTGTCAAAGTTTTTTTCGCTGTCTTCTTCCAGTGCTGTGGAGACACTGTTGAGGATAATGGAAATGGTGGGGCCATTGGTTTCTTCTTGTCTTTGCTCTTTTTAGGTCCGGAGGTATTTGGAGGAACTTTAGATTTTAGATTATGCAAAGCATATAAAGCAGTGACCAGAACCATAAAATCAGAATACCTTTCTCAGTTTGGCTTCTATAGCCGTGCGGCAGTGGCAACATTGGTGGCAATGATGATGATGGTGGACGCGATACATCCAAGTCCATGTCATGCACTCCTAGTTCATCGATAAGGTCTCTCTCACTCGGCAGATGGTAACTTGGAGTAGAAGACATCACAATGGTCTCGATGGTCTCGCCCTCCTCTTCAAAGACTTCGTATTCTTGACTAGAAGACGTTTTACAAAGGACTCTGATGCCTCTCAGACTGGAAACAGGGATAGAAGAAAATATCCAAATAAATACTCGACTCTTTTAATGTATACGTCACGTTTGTTTAGACCAACCTATGGAAATTCCCACCACCACCAACCCTTCCAAGTCCTCGACTAACTGCTGCTACCCCTTCCTTCCTACTGCTACTGCTCCCATGTCGAAGGAAGGTCCTTGCCACGGGGAGGGGCCTGGAAGAGGAAGAGTACCACTTTCGACAACTCACACATCGCCACCTCAAGTTCGGAATTAAGCCTACAAACAAATCACAAATAAAGAAATGTCACAAACTAGGGTCAACTCCCTTTCAATCAGTGACGACCCAATGGAATGAATAGAAGCATTACCCATTGACGATGATGAGAGCTTGTTCGCCAAGAAAGTTGCCGATCCCGCCGCCATGGTCTTATCTTGGATAAACCTGATCTCGATTTATCCCAGGGGGTGCAGAACGATTATCCTATACTACAAGGTCGACCCTCCTCCTCGTACACATTTCAGACAATCATCAATTAAATTATTACTATTTTTTCTTTCTCAGTCTTCTTTTCTTGATAAAATCCCTTGTTTCTTTTGTTTGGAACGGACTCGAGTTCTTCAAAACCGGCGCGGGACGTGGATGCAAGACTTGAGTGCAGGTTGACAGCTGACTTTCTTTCCACCGAAGGCTGCGCCCTTTTCAACTTCCTTTCCTGTCAATTGGCCAAGAAACAAAAAAGACCAGATTGACTGACACACCCTCTCCATCGTCCCTTGAAGCAAAATAAGGAGCGAAGGACTTTTGTTTTGAGACCTTGTTTTGTCTGGAAGGAAGGGAGGGGAGAAGAAGGGTCAAGCCTGTGTATTGGTAATTTAAAAAAAAATATTTGTTTTGAAATTGAAACTCCAGTAACAATATCCTGCAAATATCCGAATTGACCCGACCCACGATAAACCAAAGACACACACAATTTATTAATAATGGCGACGACCTCTGCAATTTCAAAATTGACAATTGGTGGTAAGAATTTTTATTTTTACAAAAAAACATGCCCTGGTCCTGTTCTCAATGTTTTTTTTATTAAACTTTTCCCGAAGGGATGATTCCTACTCTTCGCATGGGCCTGAATCGAACCTGCTACACTGCCAGCAGACCCAATTTAAAACTCACCAAGCAAACTAAGGTCTTATGTCAAGGGTTCACTGGGAAGCAAGGAACCTTCCACAGGTAATACTGTAAATAATGTGGTTTGGAGTAGGTCATGACTTTTATCTTGGTGGTATTTTATTGACAGCAAACAAGCGATCGAATATGGCACCAACATGGTTGGAGGGGTTTCACCAGGCAAAGGCGGCAAAGAACATTTAGGACTCCCCGTATTTAATTCTGTTAAAGAAGTGGGTGCTCCTTACATTTTCAATTACCTTTTGACCTTTAGGACCACGTGGTGACCTAAGGTAGGGTTTATTACATTTTTACATGTGTAAATTTTGTAGGCTAAGGCTGCGACAGATGCGGATGCTACAGTCATCTACGTGCCACCACCAGGGGCTGCTGCTGCCATCCTGGAAGCCATTGACGCAGAAATCCCTCTCATCGTCGCAATCACGGAGGGCATCCCCCAGCATGACATGGTCAAAGTTAAGCACAGGCTCACCCGACAGGGCAAGTCGAGGCTGATTGGTCCTAATTGTCCGGGAATCATTGCACCTGGTCAGGTCAGAAAGAATTAGAATTAGAAATCTATGATCCATCTTGTAAATATCAATTCAACTTTGTTGAATTTTTTTGAACAGTGCAAAATTGGAATTATGCCAGGACACATTCATCAGAAGGGGATTATAGGAATAGTATCCAGGTCAGGCACTCTAACCTATGAAGCTGTTCACCAAACTACTCAAGTAAGCCAAGACGATATTGAATATTGACTGATGATTGGCTCCTGTGGACTCATTCATTCATATTTCAATCTATTTTTGAAGGTTGGGCTTGGCCAAACGCTGTGCGTTGGAATTGGTGGAGATCCCTTCAACGGAACTAACTTTATAGATTGTCTAGAAGTTTTTCTGAACGATCCAGAGACGAAGGGCATCATCCTCATTGGTGAAATCGGGGGTAGTGCTGAGGAGGAGGCGGCAGACTACTTAATTCAGCACAACTCTGTATGATTTTACCTATTAGGTGATTGGGGAAAGAGACTTTTAACCTTTTCAATAATGAATACAGGGCCCCAAGGCCAAGCCGGTCGTTTCCTTCATCGCAGGCTTAACGGCACCTCCCGGAAGGAGGATGGGACATGCTGGAGCTATCATTTCAGGCGGTCGTGGTGGTGCTGGAGACAAGATCAAAGCATTGGAAGCCGTGAGTTTTTTAGTTTCAACCATTCATGCAAGATTTGTGATTGATTAATGTATTAGGCGAATGTTATCGTCACCAAGAGTCCAGCCCAGATGGGAAACGTGCTCTTGCAGGAAAT
>JAQIWU010000973.1:0-19815 GCA_034696445.1 Isotomiella minor | reverse complement strand
CAAACACCTAATTCATGGTTATGTTCGCCAACAGTTTTAATTAGCTCTGGGTGTAGGTCACTGTTCGTCGTATGCAAGCGTGCCCGACACTTCAATTTTTGACAACGGACGCAACGCCAGATTTTCTTCTGTGCCCCTTTCTTTTCAAACGAATAGTGGAAGCCGTCATGCCTTATCCTGATCCCTTTAGCAGTTTGCAACACTTCCAATTTTTGCCCTAGAATAATAGGATAACTATATAAATCGTCATTTCTCACCTTCAGTATCCAACAAGTCAACTTTACTCTCACTTTATTGCTATGTGACTGAGTTGCCTTCTCTTTCTCTTGAGATGTTTCATTTTCATTGACCAAATGAAGTGTCATATCAACTCGTGGACAAAATAAAGGAATACCACGAAGGGATGCTTAGTCTATGAACTCAAACTTACAAATTGAAGCCTAGCGATTTCAAATTAAAGGTACCCAGAATATCTCTATCTGCCCCTCTGAACAAGGATTTTTCCATCAACTATGATTTAATTGAAGGAGGTTCTCGTGGCTAAACACTAGGATCGTCGGCATCTCAAACCAAGCGTCATATTGTGAATTAAGACGATTAATAAATTACGAACCACTTTATATCGCCTACAGCCGGCAGTGTTCCGCTCACACATGTCACAATAGCGCACGGGTCATTGCATTGTTAAGGATACAATAAGGCCTTTCTTGTACCCTGAGTGATATATCAAATATCATAATCCTAACCAATGAGTTTGTACCGGACTAACTTTTTAATTTTCGAAAGCAACTGATCCCCACAGCAAAATCACTCCTTGCTGATTTATTCAGTAGTTACACTTTGCACGTATTTTAGTTTATATTTTAGCTTTCCTTTTTAAGAAATAATGATTAAAACAGCATACAATGTCAAACACCTACTTCATGGCTATGTTCGCCTAGAATTTTAATTAGCTCTGGGTTTAGATCGCCCTCGGTCGTATGCAAGCGTGCCCGACACTTCAATTTTTGACAACAGACGCAACGCCAGATTTTCTTCTGTGCCCCATACTTTTGAAACGAATATTGGAAGCCGTCGTGACGTATCCTGATCCCTTTCGCAGTTTCCGACACTTCCAATTTTTGCCCTAAAATAGGATAACTATAGAAATCGTCTATTTGTCACCTTCAGTATTCAACTAGTCAACTTTACTCTTACTTACATACTCGAAGTCTTTAAATGAATAACGGTCAACAAAGACGTTGCTATGGGACTGAGTTGCTTTCTCAAGATATTTGATTTTCGATTGTGTTCTGAGCAACCTACCTACTTGCCACATTAATTAGGAATTTTCAAAGGAGAAACTTTGTTTCGAAAGCCATTATTGGAACTTTGAATAAAAATGAATCTCATCTCAACCGATGGACTAAATAAAGGAACACCAAGAAGGGTTGCTTAGTCTATGATCTCAGCCTTACCAAGCCCTTTGCTTATTACTTCGTTAGTCAAAATATATGTGTCGCTAAAACCCAAAGTATCTGTCTTTCTACACTCTGGCCAAGGTGGTTTCCACAAAATACACAGACCGAAGACGAAGACTGTGATTTGATTGAAGGTTCGTGGCTAAGCAGGCTCGTCGGCTTCTCAAAGCACATCCGAAAACCAGCATGGTATGTAACAATGGACAAATCTCTATCTCACCTTGATTTTTAGCACTATCAGCAACAGTTGACGAGCGTGCTGACTTTCGTGATGTCCCTGCTTTTGATTTTCTTGAATTATTATCTTCACCACGACTACCTTCCACATCACCACCTGTGGCGTTGAAGAGTAATGTAAAGATACTGAAATAATGTTAATTATATAAATCGCAAGCACCTTCTCCTTCATGATCACTAAATGCTGTTACATCATAATCCCCTGTTGTAAACTCTTCCTCTTCGTCAGATCCATACATATCATCGTCGTCAACAGAATCCAATTCGGTCTTTATATTTAATGGAATAATTTGTTCCTCTCCTTCTTCTTCCATATCCATTCCCGGTTGAACTTGCATATCCAGATTACATGTTGTGCTAGAATGGGCACTAGCATTGACTATCATAAGAAAAACCAAAACAGTCACTTAGAATTCGAATTAAAATATTTCATTAGCGTAGCACTTACCGCTCATTTCGGAGGAAATTTGCAAAGGATCCGTTTGTGACCTGGTAACTGTCTCAGTCTTTGTTCTGGTGGCAAATAGTGGAATAGGAATACAGTAAATAAATATGGAATGTGAAAGTGATCAAAATACTTACTGCTACCGTAAAAAAACCAACGTAAATACTATCGTTCAAAAATGTAAATGGCTAACCTTTTAAAGGGTGGAGGTTGACATGACTTTGAGGCCAAAGAGCTGGTACTCTGTTCACTGTCCATCGATGGCAAACCCAACAGTGACGATGGAGAAACGTGGGGCACAATTTCCCATGACGTCGACGTGTCATATGAGAGAGGCTGAGACATAGGAACCAAAGACGTTGCTGAGGCAACTGTAGTGTTACGACGTAATTTCGAAGTGGATTGGTACGAACTGGGGAATGATACATTTGTTTTCTGAGCTTTCGTGGTTGGATCGGGAACAACAGTACTAGGAATATGGTTTATTCCCTGTCCCACATGATGATGATAGCCCTGGTGGAACATAAAAAATAATCAGGACGTCCTTCACATATTACAACCAAATTCTAACGTTCTTACGTCATTAGGTGCGGTCGTTTGACCAGCACTGGAACTAGAATTGTCACCACTTGGTCCTCCATTTCCACTGGACTTCGCAAGTCCCTCAATCTGTAAAAGTTCGCCAGTTTGCAAAAACCCTTGTAGTTCTTGGCTCCCCCTGATCTTCACTTCTCCATTGTAAATGAATTCAATAATGTGTTGTAAATCCCGAAACGCCACGTTGTTCAGTATTATAACCGTATTCATGGGAGTTATGTAATGAGCACCCGAATGAGGGGTACAAGCTCCGCCCTATTGAAAGAAAATGAGTTAACCATTGTCATTAAAATTGATGTCATTTCTAACACAATACCTGTTGAAACAACTTTTTGAAGTGAGGGCTGCATAAACTCAGCAAAAGTCGATGGCTGCGAAAAAAAGGTACATTTTAGATCACAAATTCGATTGACAATAGTAATATTCACCTACCTTCGAATACATTGTCCTTCAGCAACCAACGTGACGTCGGAGAGAAAGTCATCCGTCTGGTCAAGAAGGAGCTGTCGCAAAGCAGACGACAAATGAGAATTGAAGGTGTGCCACTTTAAAGAATACACGTCTTCCTCCCTTCCTCCTCCTCCTCCTCCTGGGGTCCCTGAGAACCCTTGGCTCTGCATTCTGTGTCCAAGTCGAAACGATTCTAGTCCCTTAAGAATAAATAAATCAGAAGTCAAAGACCGACTTTATGGATTTTATAAATCCAATCATGTCTTACTCAGACTGAAACCAAAAAATATGTAACTCCACCAAATCACAAAACACAATTAATGTTGTGTCCAGATTTTTACTTTTTGTGGTATTTATTTATTTAATTTTTATACGAAGATTCCTTTATTGTTGTTGTTTTCCTTCCTGCCTGTCTGTCGTCGGTGATCCAACAAAACCCAACTGAGCTCTCTGGCTCTTCTGTTGTTTGCTTTTTGTTTGTCGGGAGAAAGAGGGAAGGTGATTCGGTTTCTTTGCATAGATGGCTGGAGTTGCTCATTGTCGTTGCCGAACAAAGAAGTTGGGTTGTTGTATTGTATGCATTTCAAATGAAATTTTCAATTTATTCAAGACCTAATTTTTGTATCTATTCTAGAGTGGTCCTTGAGCGTAGGGACTTGCAGCATTTGACCGTAAGAAGTAAATTCCCCGTCCTCTGCAATGAAATATTGATGTGTCATAGATACATGGTTGAATAATGTGATGTACCCTGTTGGTGGCGTATGATGCCCCATCAATTCGGTTGGCCGGGCATCGCATGATCCAGACGAGAAATTTTCCCAGGATTCACATTGCCTACCCCAGAAACCAGTGTTGGTGGTGATGGATTCTTTGAACATGTGGGCTGCACGACTGTGGGCACAACTACCGGTGAGGTCAACCCCACACCCTGGCTGATACTTTCCTCCGTTGGGGTAAAAGTCTATGTGTCCCGAGGGTTCAAACATGGCAAGGGCCCCGTTGGCCGCAGTATGCATGACGTCGACGAACTTGGCGTCTTCAGGTCCGGTTCTATTCTCGGGGGCAGCAACGTCGAAGAGGGGCAGGGCAGGGTCCAAGGCTGTGTATGTATTTTGGATTTATGTAATGCAAGTACAGACTTGGGTAAGACACTTACCTGTGATTCTCTCAATGGTTGCACCAAGTTCTTGGACTCTGAATCCAATTTGACCCACGGCCTGGCCCCCAAGACTGAATCCAATGACATGCATATTGTCCCAACTAGCATATCCGTTGTCTACGAGGAATTTAAGGAGTGCAGCAGTGTGCCGACTAAGGATTTGGCAGTTAGCTACTGCCTGGAAGTAGTTGATGTCTGGTACCAAGAGTGCCCAGTCCACGAGAATTACGTTCATGTCGTCAGGATAAGCATCACTAACGTAGACTGTATAGACATACAACGTAATATAGTTCAAGCCGAAGGAACGATATTTCCATACCTTCTCGGGTTTCTTTTGGGAAATATCGTTCAATATCTGCCCCAAACCCATGAACCAAAAACTTCAAGTGAGCTCCTCGAATAAAGTGAGATCTTTCAATGGAAGTTACGTCTCCAACCAAAAGCTCGTCCGGATTGACCTTGTTCGCCCTGATAAAATGCATAACATTATTTTAGTTTTGAGACAATTCTCTTTCACTATGAATTACTTGGTGAATAAGTAAAAGTGAATGTCATTCACGTCTGCCAAGGGAACATTTTCATTTAGGGATGGGTCAAGTGAGACTTGTATTGGAGGTCCAACTCCATCCGGATTTGGCATCCAAGCAACTCTTTCCCCGAAAACGAGGAATGCCCCTTGGAAACCCAACAATAAGAGTGACCAAAAACTTCTCATCATCACTTTTGCTATGGCTATACTGCGTGCAGATTGAATTCACTCTGAGCAAGCAGATCCATAAATACATAAACCTGTTGTCCAAACCCCACCTCTTATCTGAAGTAGGATTAAGGTAGTTTTCCAAACTAATCAATCACCTTGTGTAATTCATCGTCAACCAATTATTGTCCTGTCTTGACCCTCAAACGACTCGTGAGTTTCGCGTTATGAAAGCATGATGTCGCTTAGAATAAAGATCGAATGCATAGCCACTTTATTTGCGTGCTTAATTTTTTACATAAAAACACAAATGGACCTACGGAACTATCTAATCTACAATGCTTTACTTTTGAACAATTGAGTAGATTTTTTCCAAATGACTTTCCTCGTTGCGAATTAAGGGAAGGGTGATCGTTAATTCCCCCATCGTCCCCATCTCGCATTTGATGTGATCCTTGTCTGCACTGACTGGGAGGAGGTATCCCCGTTTGAAGGACCTTTTCACCAAATCAAGACCATCAACCTGCTTCTCGTGGGCCCCTTCCACATATAAGTAGCTTCCCAATGTCTTCACACTCACGTCGTTTGCCTCAAATTGGGGTATTGTGAGCTTCACCTGCAATCAACAATCAAACGGGAATTATCTAACTTATCGAGGTATGGAAGCTTTTAATTAAACTCACCACCAAGGTGTCGGCATTTCTATGCACTCCTGACACGCAGTAGTAGGGCAATGGTGATGCGCATCTTGGGTGCCAAATGTGCCAAATGTGCGGTGTGCGTTGCTGAACACGATGCACTTTTCTCCCAGCCTCGTCAGTAGCCTCTGCTTCCTCTTTTGCAATTTTTGGTATGGTAACGATGAGGGTCCCTTCACTCCCTATTTGACAAATGAGTCCGTCCACGTTACAGTTGTCAGGGAGATGGAAGGTTCTCATGAAACTAAGTGCCGTGCTGATTTGCTCAGTGGGGTCAGATTTTTCATCATGTCTCCCCTCAATCATTAGAGTCCCTTGGACCGTCCGGACAAGAAGATTGTCTGGTGTGAAAGAAGGTTCAACGTCCATCCTGACCGTGAAGGAGTGTGGACCATCATGCACCTTCGCCTCTCCCAGTTCCAGGATGGGGTCGTTGAAGGTGGGTGGGGATGGGGCAAGGTGAGATATCTCCACCTCCTTCTCTTGTTTCGAAAATAGTATGGGAATGGAAGAGGTCAAGGCCTTCAATCCTGTGTAATTAAGTACAGTCAAAGAATATAATGAATAAAGGCAACATGCCAACATACCTGCTGTCAAAATTTCCATCTTGTCAATTTTTCAACTATTTTTACAATTAATTATGTTGCAGTCTGAAAGCAGTCTTTTGGCCACCACAGCCAACGAGTTCCAGAATCTTATAGGAAGGAATAATGCAGGCTTGGGTCTTAGTTGTTCTCTGATTTGGTCTTTTCACACTATGAAAACAACCCGGGTGCAGGAAATTGCGTTGCGCGTTACGACTTGCACGTAACCACAAACGGTTTGCGAACTTGCCTCGATGTTGAGAACTCGAATCAACCAAGAGAATGAAATGCACTTTGTTCTTTCTCACCACACAGACATTTTAAATGTATTCGTATTTTTGATGCATAAAATTTTTTTTTTTTTTTTCCAGTCAGCATAGAATGGTTTATTGCTTTCTTAGCTTTGATAAGTCGATACAAGTATACAAAAATATACACCGAAGATACATAAAGATGTGTATAACAAAAATAAATAAAATATGGTTATTTTGTTGATGATTGTTTGTTGAGTGATTGAGGAAGATGAGGACGACGTTCGTGGGTGTCCTCGTGACCTGGCTTACAGCAGAAAGATCTCCTCAAGGGATCTTCCTGCCGGTAGGGTACCCAAAATTGAAGCCACGTTACCCCTTTGTACAGCCAGACTTATCCGTTGGAGCAGGAAGGTTGTTGCTCTTTGCTCTCCTGTCACCAGTGAGATTCTAGTCCCAATTTGCCGGATCCAGCGTAACCCCTCTTCCCCCCAAACCCCTGCGGTCTCGACAGCTACGGGAACGACAAGGTATTGGTTCTCCAGCGCAGCATACTTCCTCCGCTTCTTTTCTTCCGCATGGTTTGCTGCGGACCCCGGGCGTGTTGCCGTGTTAATTAGATGGGAAGGAGCGAAAATTTTATAGTTTAACTGATTTAACGATGTTTATTTTCTTTAAAAAATACAATCACGAAATTTAGAGCTCTTCCTTAATCAAAATTTCATTTTCCGACACTATCGTGTTAAATCTATCCAACATTAGAGTCTGCATATCTCCAAGTCTCACGTACTCGTCCTGAATTACCTCCAAGTTGACAACCTTCAAATGAAAGAAGCATAACAATGAAGCAAAAACTTCATTAATCACAAGATAAGAACCGTCCTCACCGTATCATCCAACTCCATTAACTTTTTCAAATTTCGAAATACAATGCCCGCAGAATGTTCAATGTACTTTTTTAGATTTGTCTTATTGTCTTGCAGGAAGCCCGGTATTATTGACTGCTCCAACTCATCGATTGTGGCTTGCATTTCTACCGCTTGTTTTTCGTCCTTTTCTAACTACAGAGGCATACTAATCAAGTGACAATGGCTAATGACATTACATATTAGATGTTGTCAGAAATTCGTGTACCAATATGAGATTTTTGAGACCCTCCAATCTCTGATACTGTGCTAAAAGATTTTCCAGTACGGATATGGACACCCAACTATGGTCCTCCTCTGCGTCCACATCGTCGAGTGTCGTCTTGGAAATAGTAACATCTTCCATTACCCCCACAATGTCTTCCAAAGCCGTTGCATGTTTCATGAATTCGTCCGTCATATCGGAGAATTTATCCACTTCTTCCCTCATAGCCACGTTGGCTGCATTGATTTCTGAAACCTCGACTTCATTCGGCAACTATACGAATAAGTGCAGAATGTGTAAAGCATTAAAATTATTGACGAATGCCTCTCCATCACTTACACTTTCATGAATTTCAATCATTTTGTCAAAATACAGCTCGACTGTGGCATTTTTCGCATTCTTCAATCTGTCAATTCTTGCTAAGAATTCAGTTTGAGTCATTTCATGCTTTAGTTTGATCACTCTATCCAATTCTTCCATTAGAATCTCCAACGTAAATTGCAATTCGTGCATCGTGCGACTGAAGAGTTCATCCTTCTTCATTGTGTCGTATGACTTCTTCAATAAGCTGTTGACCTAAGAAATTAATCATTAAAATGCAACTTGCACATTAATCATTTTTGTGATACACATACCTCTTGTTGTATTATTTTGGCCTTTTTGTAATGGTCAATTACAAATTCTAGGGACTCGGATAAGCTATATATTTCAACTCTTGGACGCTGGTCTTCTATTTCATCATCATCTGGGGTGTTATGAATAAGGTCGTATATGTCTCGGAAATAATCCGCCGTATTTTTGTCAACTTCAAGTGAGGTACCTTCGTCATCTTGACTTTTACTTGCAGTGATGACAGTGGTGTAATTGAAAATGCTACAGTATGAAATTAAAATTAGAGTATGAGGTAGGGATAAGGAGAATGACTGCATATTTATAAGCATATTTATAAGAACTTTCACAACAAATATTACTCAAGTTGAGCAAACGTGTGAATATTTTTGGATGCCGCAACTTTTTTCCGGGACGAGCCAACTACCCGAATTCGGAAACCACCAAAAAACAAGGGAAGCAGAGAAGAAGAGATTAATTTATTCCCGAATCATTGTTTGCATTTTCAACATAATGCGTTTTTAGCAGAATTGTACATTCAAACCATCATTTCCAGGGTTGCAATAAAATCTCATTGGACTAGGGCGTCTTTGATCATCTTTTGACCATGCGTAGGCATCTGGACACTCCGAGTTCATTGAGGCAGAGTACGCAGTTGGATTGTCTCTGTCAGGGTTTTGACAGGCGACGAGGTTCCCGTTGTTGTCATTGATCTGGTTCCCTTGACAATCTGGTAAATTGTATGAGCATGCGGCGGTGGAGCATTCGTCGGGACCAACGCCAGGGTTAGTGGGGCTAACGGAGACAGCGATGGTGAATCCGTCCACCATGCTCACGTCATACCACGTACCCCCGTTACTGTCCCAGTAGAACTCTCCCAAACTCTGATAGGGTCCTGGTGCTGCACAGTTATTCCCTGAGTCGTCACATCCAGTCAAGGCATCTACTCGGAGAGTGGAGTCTCCCCAGTTGGCGTTGAACTGCGTTGAGCTCCCTGAGCCTACCATGTTACCGTTGCTGTTTCCATTTTGTCTGACCAGAAGGGACCCTGGGCAATTGTTGTATACGTTTATTGTGGCTGACTGAGACAAGGCCAACAATGGAAGCCCACAGAAAATGAAAAAAACTGGAAACATTTTTGCAGATTTAGCAGCCCCAACACAAATGGGGACAAAATGGAGAAGGAAAGGCTATTTAAGGAAATATGAGACAGTTCCAGAAGAACCCATTTGCCGCAAAATGAAAAATGACTACCAGTCGTACTTTTTCATTTTTGACTTTTTCCATAGAAATTTCCTCTCACAATTGGGTAATGAAGATAATAAATACATGATTTATGAGGAAGAACACTTGAATTCTCAAAGCCTGCATTCAATTTATCATACAGCATTCGCAATGCTGTATAATTTATAACTTTTCTATTGATCCCTAGATATTATGTATCTTTGAGCTATTTCATCTGTCATGACGTGGTCTTCTGCCTAAAAAGCTTAATTTTCCTATTTGCATTTAAAAGGAGACAGTTTGAAATGCTGCACAACTAATTGTAAGATGCACACTTGTCAAAAAAAGACTTTTTCGTTCAGCAGATGAGCGATGGAAACTGAACCAAAAACGAAGGGCAAATTGTTACAATGTTTACAGGAATGTGTCTTTAATTTATTTAATTTGGATCCAACAAGTTGTTGGGATTAGGGCTGGGAGGAGTGTAAGTTCCACTATCTTTCCAATTTCTTTTGTGTAAGTCCATATTACAAATGTAAGAAATATGGTCAATTGGACGCTCCGAAAGATCCTTCGCAGTCATCATGCATTCTGGAGCAAAAGGTCTGTTCGTCTCAGAAAAAATCCACTCGTCAGCTTTGGGGTGCTGGAACATGACTCGACTAGTTTCCAACTTGAGGACTTTACAGAAGTCGTCCAAAGGCTATGTGCATAATAAGTATAAGTTGAAACTAGAATATAATGGGCAAAGAAATCTGGAGTTGAAAGATTTTCTCACCAAGTCGTTAGCATCGTAACCAAATGGATTTTCAATTTCCCAACCGATTTCCAAAATACCGATGAAGGAAAATGTGGCAATTGCAACGACTGGAATTGTGTACCAGTTGAGTTCCTCCATTATCTGATAGGGCAAAGCTATTAGGTATAACCAGGTCATGTGGTGTAGGTGGACCGAGTATGCCAATGGGATCGGTGTCCTGACATTGAGAAAAATTTACATTTCAAGATCCTCAAGTTCCAAAGTTTGAAGCAATTATTAACTTACCTCAAAATTCGCTAAATATAAGGTCGAAAGAAAAAAAACAAAAATCAATAAGTCATCTTCAAATAATGCCCTGCACCAACTGTGTCAGATAAGAAATAAGTGTGTTGAATAAAAAACGTTATGAAAAGATGGTTAGTAAATTGAGATTGAGCAATGGTGTGGCACTGCTCTGTGTCATCTTGCCCCAAGAAGCATATTTTTAAGAAATCCTCTTACATAACTCAAGCGTTTATGTTTACCTCAAATGACGTCAAGCACTCAACCAAATTGGCCAAAGCTGAAAAAACAAAGGTGAAAATCTCCATTAGCAAATTCCCAATTTTGTGCTACTTTTGCATACCTTCGTGCATAAGATTAAACTTTACATCGTCACAATGTCCTTTCTTATAACAGTAATTGATATAGGAGGCAATATAGTAGGACAGTTCAATGGGAATATTGGTGGGAGTGACTACATCCCTCGCCTTCAGTGGATCCCTCACAGTTGAGATTTTCCTCAGCGAGGGCTTCACACAACTGTAATCCACTCCGTCCCGAATTGGTCCATTCTGATACGCCATGCCAACGTTGGAAGAAGGGGTGTGAAAAGCAGGGACATGGGAAATTAGGTTTTTTAGATCCCCAAATTCATAAGAATATTCTTCTCTCAAGTAGTGCTTCGTTGCCACGGCAAAAGCCACGAGTAAATTAATTGCGGATTTTTTCTCAATCATGGCCCTAGACTTTTCCATCTCCGTCTCTCCTTCTTCAACCCCCATCCAAATGTAACGTGTAAGGTTGCGGATGTTGAGTGTCATTTGCGACCACAGGACCCTTCCTTCAGAATATCTGTAATTTACATTATACAAGTTAAACCGTCCCAAACACTTTTTTCAGAGATTCAAACCTTTCATACGCCGTATTCGTTCTGAAAGCTAGCAACAGTCCGGTGACAATTCCTAAAATGTCAATCAACGCTTGGGAAAAGTTCAGACGGATATTCTCAACTTTATCATGTATGTACACCAGAATAGAACTGTAGATTACAATCAGCAGGATTTGCCACCATGTGTGGCAAATGACGGTTCCCTTGAACCGAAAGATAAGGGGCAATTTCGAGACGGACGATTGGGATTCCCCCGTGGGTTCTTCCGGAGTCCGAATTATTAAAGGAATGCTCTCCTCCGTCATTTTTCGCAAACTTTTTTACAAGCCTCAACAAAAGAAGGTGTCATCCTTCAGAAGTCAAATGGAATATTGGCAAATCTTGAGATTGTCCAACAGACATATCGCGTCATTAATTTAATTCCAAGCAGATGATGGTGAGATGAGGGATTAACTAAAACCTTCTCTGTCTTTCTGCCCTGGCAAATCGGGAAGTGATGATATCATGTTCGCGTACGAATCATAATTACAATGCAAATTTGATTTCTTAAGTCCTTCTGTCTTTGTTTCAATCGTGATTTATGGTGACAGGCCAGAAGTAAAGCAATGTCAGGCGTCAATCTCACCTTGCCCCCAACTGGGGTCCTTTCCTCAGCGATCCAGCTGCGAGTCAGCTGCTGCACAAACTTAGAAAGTTTTTGCTTCAAGTCAAAATTAAAGTTCTTGAAAATGTCCTCGAATTTAAATAAAGAGGATGACCACGAGGACACCATGGCATCAAGGGGATGTTCATACACCTACTGTTTACTAAGCAATATCCCAGAGTCCTTTCACTCTGCAGAATTGAGAAACTATTTTGCAGTTTTTACTGAAGCAGAAAAATTTGACTTGTTTCACTTTCGACATCGGCCACAGTATTTTGGTGGGGACAAGGGTGAAGAAGAAGGGTCTTCAGAAGGGCAGACATCCAAGGGAACCAAGAAACTGTGTTGCATTGTACGCTTCAAGGATGACAAGCGGTTGACGGAGTTTATTAGAAAGTATCACATGAGACGATGGATGGACAAGGAGGGGAACGAGTTGCCCAGCAAGGTGCTGATATCAAGGGTTGACCTGGGCCCTTCAGACCTGGAGAAATTTGCCACCAAGGAGCTCCGACCACCGCCATTGATGCCAAGGTAACCTATTTTCTAGAAACTGGTAGTTCTATCTCTGTAACTTTACTTTGGATCCTTAGGGGAAACATTGGGACGCCCAATCAGCATTTTCTTAACTTAATTAAAGAGTGCAAACTTCCACCGAGCTTAATTAAAAAGTTGGGTTTGGAATTCCCTAGAGGAAGGTGAGACTTTTGACTCTTCATCTCCATAGGTTTATAAGTAACCTATAAACTTTTCTGTCGTAGGGTTGTCAAAAAGTACAGCAAAGTTCCTTACGATTACGGGACTTCTGGTTTCGGGTCGTACCCACACCAAATGAACGAGGAGGATGACGAGGACGACGATAGCGAGGTCACAGACGGTCGAGGTAGAAAGTTGCCCTACTTTGAAGAAACTGATGGGTCACAAAAGAAAGAAACTGAAAAAGAGAAGGAGCCTGATGAGGTAATACCAATAACATTCTGACTAAATAGTTGCAGTTGCAGTTGACATAAAGTGGCCTTGTATTTTTGTGCAGGAGGGGGAAGACAGTCATTCAGACGATGATGGATGTGAGGAATGGGAGCGGCATGAAGCTCTGCAGGATCACGTATGTTGGACATCAGGAAGTAGTTGCTATAATAATGATTTTGAAATGCGGATTTCTTTCTGTAGAGAACATCACACGGGACTATGTTTGACGAAGACAAACAGAGGTTATATGAGGAGAAAATTGAATTGAAATGGGAAAAAGGAGGATCTGGTTTAGTCTTTTACACCGATGCGCAGTATTGGGAAGCTCAGGAAGAGGACCACGATGACTGGGATGTCGACATGGAGGGGTATTACGTGCCAGGTTTGTGGCTTTATTCTTTCAAGCTTTGCTTTCTTGGCCTTATCATTTTTATTTCTATTAATTAGGCGGAGGAGATAAGGATGCCAGGGACTATATGGAAATGCGACGTTCAGAACGTTTCCAACAGGGCCTTGAAGACATATCCGTTTTTAAAAAGAGAATTCCTGACAAGCCTCGAAGACCTGATTCTCCTCCAGCATCATCGTCTGCATCCTCTGGGAAAAAGTGTAAAAAGAGTATTGGAGAGTTTGAAAAGTATACTAGAGGAGTCGGTCGTAAAATAATGGAGAAGAGTGGGTGGAAAGACGGGCAGGGGCTGGGGACCACAATTCCCGGTATAGCAGAAGCTCTGGACAATGAAGGGCACGGTCCCAGGGATCGTACTGGTCTCGGTTACTACGGAGAAAAAGCAGCCTTTACAACAAAAGAAGATAGGAGAAAACGAAAAGAATTTGCGGATTATACACTCAATCCCGATGCCCCCGAAAGAATCATAATTGGAACCATTTATGACAAACCTTCGGAATTAGATGTTCAAGAACCCTTGAAAAGACGTAACGCTCCAACGTACATTAAACGATATGATTCTGTCCGTCGTGGGGAACCACATTGATATTACCTAAACTAGCTACTTGCTAAACGAATTATTTTTGTACGCAAATCTCAAACTCACAACGTTGAAATAAAATTCGATTGTTTGTCGCAATAAACATTTTTGCTTTAATTCCATAGGCACGTACAAAAGAATAGTCCTGTATTGCAGATCATAATCCAAAAGCCATTTTAACATAACGGCTTTGTCCAAAACCAAACCACCTTCTCAAAGTTTCCATTATGCAAGGGTAAACCTTGGACAAACTGTCTTACAGATCAGAAATGAGGCACGGTGAGAATTTGGAATATCCCATCGATGTTCTCAATGCCGTCCTATTGTTTTCATTCTATTCTATCTGATACTTTCCCACATCGTCAAACTTCATCCTTCTGCATGTCATGTTCTTTTGTTCCTCGTAACTCATCCACCAGTCACTGATTTTGCCATAACTCTTCTCGTCGTTTGAGTCAGATGACAAATGCAGTTTTTCACACAAAGTGCACCACGCTCTACGAAAATAGATTTCCTGGTCAATGATGTAGTCGGTCCTGTGCTTGAGATAGTTTTGGTAGACCCTTGGTTGCTTGTCCAAAAGGAGCATGTGGTCCGACAAGTCCTTTACACTCAGATAATCATCAACATGGAGAAAAGAGTTGGGAGGGGCCAGGGCTTCGTAATACTTTCGGGAAGGGCCCAGAACCACAGGCACCATGCCATGCATGAGAGGGAAGAAAAACTTTTCCGTGATGTATTCTGGACAAATGGAATTCTCCAGAGACTAAAGTAAAAGTAAGCAAGTTATTTGTTGTATACTGGTATAAAGTAATGACTACACTGTATCCGTACCAAGTAGAATTTATACTTGGGTCCCATGGCTTCATAACATTTAATTGGACTGTAACAAGGATCGTCATTTGGGTGACTTCCAGGACATTTGTGGTCCCCACAGCGACCAAAAATATCCACGGTAAGGTGTTTCCGTAGCTCTTCCACGAATGCATTGCGATTGCTCGTCGTGCTTCGATTGCAGTTGGTCACAGCCCAAGCCACCAATCTCTTTTCCCTTTGTTAGACATGTTATATTAGAATGTTAATGAAAAAAAAAGTGACACATACTGAATTTCCTCTAACGATGGAATGGTGGTCAGAAGCCCTTTTCTAATCGCATCCTCTTTCTTTTCAGTTAGTCCGTAAGGAATGTAGACGTCAGAATCTTTTCTATACGTCATTGTCCAATTAAAGAAGTGAGGGGTATTAAATTCTGACTGGGGTTTGAGAACAATCGTTTGCTTTGAGTTGTCAGGCGACTCTACCATGAAAAAAACAAACCGTTGGTGCGGTTTCCTACGGTAAGTCCCGTTGAAGCGCTTGGAAATTGATGGAATATTTGTCCTGCGTCAAAACTGGCATTTTAAAAAGAAATTAATTATTTGCATGACAACCTTTCTCTGCCATGAATCACAATTGCATCCGCCTCCGAGAGCATTTTGAAATTGTTGGTATAAACGCAAGAGTGTTTGCAAAAGGTCATGCTTTCAGGGTCGGAAATACACCTTCCAGGCAAGGTATTCTTGGAATACAATCCGCCCCAAAACAGGATGGTCTAATACGTATAAAAAAAAACATTAACCAACATGCAGCTTTGGACTTTCACTTCATGTTGACTTACCTTGTTCCTGACTGAACTAAAATTCTTGGGCGAGTCCGTTTCATTTTCTAGAGATGAGAGATTGGCTGAAAAATTAGACGATGGCACCGAAAGTTGATAGTGGTAGAAAAGGATACAGGGGACAATAAGAAGTGTAACGTAAAATCCTCGATTCGTCTTAAATCGTTTTAAAATGAATGTCATAGTGCAATTCTAATGTTGCACGCTGAAGTAAAACTTCTGGATAAAAAGAAAAAATGTATGTATGTGCACTCCACATCGTAATTTTTGGTGTCGCAAGTTAGTTAGCAGGCCGGATACATATTTAAACACATCGGCGTATTCATGACACGTCTGTCCGAACAAATAAATGCAAATTCTTTTGTCGCAGATTTTTTATTCTCGCAGTTCACCTAATCTAATCCGTGCGGCAATGGCTCTTTGGATGATTACCTATGAAATCTGCCCTACACGAGTAATATCTCGAATGAAAGTTGCAATTGTTCCACTGTACTCTACCCTGATTGTGAGAAGAATTGTGACCAGAGTTATAATTGCACACTCAAAGACTATAATAAAAATAACAGTGAAAGCAACGTTCACATAGTAATTTTGTAATTAACTAAATTGATAAATTATGCCAATGTAGTTTTTATTTTTAAAGTCACTTTCGCATATGACATTGCAAATTACAATTTGTTTTGAAAGACAATCCAAGAATTTAGGTCATTTAGGAGAAGAAAATTTCTTAGGGTAAGTTGATATTGTACCGCTCCAAAAAGGCGTCCATACGCCATTCAATAGGATAACGATACATGGCCTGCTGTTCTTTAAACCAATCAGTCAATGGGG
Organism: Isotomiella minor; assembly: GCA_034696445.1. Taxonomy (NCBI): domain Eukaryota; kingdom Metazoa; phylum Arthropoda; class Collembola; order Entomobryomorpha; family Isotomidae; genus Isotomiella; species Isotomiella minor. The sequence goes on along the minus strand of JAQIWU010000973.1, from coordinate 3,274 downwards.
TAAAGTACTCTTTGATAGCCGAGCCATCCATTTCCCTTGTTCCAATAGCAGCTTCAAGGATATCTTGCCAGTTTTCAGAGAAACCTTTCTCCTGTAAAATTCTGTATAAATGAAGAAAGAGTCATCACAATATATCAATGACTTAATTTCTCGTGTTAAATTGGATGGAAAGTTCTATACTTCATTATATTTCCTGCTGCAGCATTGCCCGCAATGTCACAATTGTAGAGTGGTTTCTCGGGGTCCATTGGGTCGTACTCATCGGCTGCAATGCACAGGGCCTTGTGAATTTGGAACTGAATGATAAAGCTGACAAAGTATCGGATGTATGGCGTGTTCCCCGGGACGTGGAATTTACCACCTGCGTCAAAGTCTCGTTCACTTCGAAGACCAGGGGGGATTATTCCTTGAATCTCGTTCCTATACAGCATATATTATTAAAAGTTAGAATAGAAGAGTTAATGGCGAAGGATGGTGTAGTTAAGTGAAAACCAACCTGACTTTCATCCAATGGTATTGCATTCTGTCGAGGGAAAAGGTTCCATCAAAAAGTTGCCAACGATAAAAGTCGATCATGTATCCAAATGGAAGAAAAGCAATCTACGGGAAAAACTTAATTAATTAATCGAACTAACGGTTTTATAAATTACGACATACTTTCTCCAAAGCTTTTTGCATAAGGAAATTCATGGTTACGGTCTCGTTAAGACTTCCTGATTCAATGTACCCCAATTTCGCCATGTGTTTAGGAGTGGCCACCGAAAGCGAGCTGCAACAAAATTACGATCACTAAATCCAATTAAAGTCATAGAATAATAAAGATTGAGAAGGTACATGACGTCTCCAATAGCTTCATGGAAACCTTTTAATAAAACGAAGATTGTGAGACAATTTGAAATCCTCTTTTGCATATCTTTTGCATTTTTACCTGGATTTGCTCCATCTCTGAAAGTGATGGGATGTTTGTTATACATGAGGAAATACTGAATGTGTCCTAATTCGTGATGCACTGTCGCATAGTCCTCTTGGGTAATTTTTGTACACATTTTCACCCTGCGTAGCAAAGGATAAATGATTGGAGATCATTAAAGTAAAGTACACCCTACGGAGAAAAATACCTGTAGTCTTCTCCATCGCAAAAGTCCCAAGCGGAAGCGTGACAAGTCACTTCGCGACCTTCAGGTCTTACAATCATAGCCTTGTCCCCATAGGACATACCTGGAAATAGAATGTCATTTAGATATTAGACGAGCTTTGGGTATGAGACGCACTCATGTCAGCCAGGCCAAGTCCAGTGAAGAATTCATTTGCTTCTTCAAACAGTGCGTACACTCCTTCTTGTGTTGCATTAAATTTCTAGATGTGGAATAGATCAGTAGGTGGATTAATGGTGGATTAGTGGACTGTCATACCTCTCTTAGCTTGTCACTGACATCGAAGCCCGGTTCATCCTTGTAGGGTATGACAATAGGATAGAGAGCCTCCCATGATTGTGCCCACATATTGCCTTTGAACAAACAATTAATACTGAATGTGGGGCCTACAGTAATACTGCAGTATCGCACGTACCTGTTAAATGCGCTGGGATGGGATCAAATGGTGTTCGAAAGTCACCGGGGTAAATTTCCATCAACTTGTATCTGACATAGCCATAGAGATGTTGGTACAGTTCCTTAACACTTTCCCAAACAACGCCTACTTGTTCCTTGAAGGTATCGGATTCGTATCTTGCCAACCAAAGATCACCATTGTCCGGCAAACCTAAAGCGGATGACATCATTGCAATCAACAATTTTGTCGTTGTTTGATGTTTGAGAATGTTTTACCATTGGCTTGGGCAGCCTTGTTGGATAGAGCAATGTACTCTCTATACATTTCCCGTATGGGGATACCTGACGCGTTACGCCATGCTGTCCAGGCGTATGCAAGTTCTGCCGAATCTCTGGATGTGTACATAAGCTCACTGATTTCTTCATTAAAAAAAGCAGAAAAGTTCAATTATCTCAAACTGCCCCAATGTGTATATTACCTGGATCCAAATTGAGTCCCTCCGTCTCCAAGTCACACTGCTGTTGCATGTATGGACAAATTTTTGCCGTTCCGTATATCCTCGCCATACTTCCAAGAATCTCGTTGTACTATTCAAGAATGAATTATGGCTTTGAGAACAGCAATTTTAGAACGCATTGAACGATACCTTTGTTAAATCTGCATCATCAAGTGCAGCGGTTCCAACAACGTTGAGGAATTGGAGTTGTCTTTTGAGCACATCATCGGTGAATTCAGAGTAGTTAAATTTTCTAATTGTGTTGTTCCACTCGTCAAAAATGAACTTGGAGTAGGCAATGTTAGCATCGATGACAGCTTGTTCCTTGTCCGGATCCCCCAGATCGGTGTTGTACTCCCAATCTGCCGTCACAGCCACTTGGCACAAAGCAGAGCTGCTAACTTCGTACACCTCGTCCAAGTAATTTTTGGCTTGTAGTTCACATTCAGCAACTATTAAAAAGGAAAAAAATCGTCACACAACAGTGAAAATTGAGAAATTTTGAATAGTGTTTAATGACCAGTGGTGCAATCCTCCTGTGCCAATGTGTGGTCTGTTACGAATCCTAGCAAGAGGATTATGAGGGGCACTTTGAGATTTTGCATTTTGTCTCCTTCAGAGTTCTCCAGCCAGTTCGACCATCAACCAACTAACCCAACGACTAACTACAATGCAGTTGAGTTATCTCAGTCTTATCCAATTCAATCAGGTTAAAAAAATAAATCTGGGTTGTAAATATCGATAATCTATCATTGAACACTCCAGTCAAAATTGTTTATGATGATTGATTTTCATTTGTTTTGTTGGCATTGTGTGAGAAACTGATAAGCGTAAAATAATGAGTCCAGTTATGCCACATTATCCAACTCTTGATCAGGTTTGGTTTCATCTTAATTCTTTAATCTTGAACTTATGAAAATGCAACCGTGTATCAAGTGACCCCATCCACCATTACCACCTCTCATGATCAGATTGTCAGAGTAATCCAATGCAATCCACCGTTACAAGAAGTATGGATTTTAATGTTTAAGAAATTAAGAATTGGAGTAAACAGTTGTGAATGCATGCAAATTTCATTTTTATTACGAATAAATTTATCCTCTAGCACCAAGCAGGTTGTTGGATATGTTTTCTGATGTAGTACGCAGAAACAAATCCTGAATTGTCGTGAAGGTGGTACCAGTAAGGATTTCCACTTACGGTCTCACCCGTTACCTATGGGGTAGG
>JAQIWU010000972.1:0-19820 GCA_034696445.1 Isotomiella minor | reverse complement strand
TCGATCCTCATCATTCCATTTCATTTACTTCTCATTTCTTTTCATGTCTACCATTTTTTTTTACTTTAAGAAGTGAAGTGTAAAAGTAAAGTTTACTATTTCGTCAAGTACTACTATGCATGCATGATGATTGTGTAGGAGGTTCAGGTTCTCGACAAAACTTTAAAGTACAAGACACTTTCATCTTCATCTCATATTTAACTCTTTTGCTTTGCTTTTTCCACTGAGTTTTCTTGAACTCTTGAGCTTCCCAAGAAAAGCAAGACATGACAGGTCTCATTGTCTAAGAAAAAGTGAAGGATTGTTTGTGTATTCTTAAAAATAGCAGCTAAAAGAGAGAAAGAAAGTCGTCATTCTATTCTACCTTCACTTTGCGCAATTTATTGACGATTGACAAGTGGAAAGATTACTCATTACTCATGCATTTAGTGTCTTGTTTTTTGAACCAACTTTTGATTGTTTTTGTACAACATTCTTTTCACTGGAATTAACAACGATGGTCTAACAAGACTTTTTGAAAGTAAACTGTTTGGAAATTTACATAGATTTCTTCCTTTTTTAACTGCTTAAATGATCAAAAACCACTAAAATGCCACGCCATATACACACACACCATCACCACGATGTAGGTCTGACAGAATTAGATTCAGTTTTGGTTTTTGGTTTTTGGCATAGTTTGTTGGTTGGTTAGTTAAGGGTAAATAAATAACATTGCATTTCATAGATTTCTTTGTGAGTTAATGTTGTAAAAGTTCTTTTTCTTGTGGAAACATCAAAGCATTCCTGTTCGATTTACAAACAGAGCAAAACACAGTTAAATTTATCGCATTCTCGTAAATAACTTTTAAATGGCTTTGACTTTCTTTCGGTTCATCCTTTACGAAAAGAAGTGTTTGGACGGACGATATGGTTGTGGCTATATATATGCCACCACGCTATATGATGATGAGGATCCTCATCATGTGTGTCAAAGTGCACTTTTTTTATATATATTTTAGGTGGGTGGCTTTCTTCGGAAGGATAATACATACTTTCTAAAAATTACGGTGGGCGAGGATTGAACATGGACACAATAATAAGAGTGACGATACTCAGAGTATTATCATGACACTAAATGTGACTCTGCTAATGGATCATAATGCTTATTTTTCATTAAACAAAGAAGGACTATCAATCCATTTACTCAGTCAGTGCGTCGTATGGATGTGCGTTCTACATTTTCTCAATCTCTTGTAAAGAATCTGCCAAGGCAAAAATAATAAAATGCCATATATTATTTTCCGGCTTTGTGGTAGTTTCTCGCCAAACAAAACTAAATTTTCCAATTTGACGAAAGTGCATTGAAACGAATGAAATTCGACGTAATAGAAACCGACTCTCTGAGGAAGATAAAAAGTCTAATTTTAGCCTTCACCTCCAACCACCAAGTGAAGTCTTCTCTTCTCTGCACAAAAATTGTGGGGAGAAGGTGAAAGAGAAGCCATCCATCTATCCACTTTAAAAAAGGAACTCATAACCCATTACACATTAGTCAAAAAGATTACGATACGTAAAAAACCATCCACAATTCAAAGCATTCTATCTATCTATACCAAAGTATGGATGTACTTTATGCCTATAAGATCTACGTTTTAGAAAACAAGTAAAAAAGTCTCGAGATACAAATCGGGGTCTCATCTCCTTCACTTCACTTCAAAGTGAAACTATTTACTTTTCTGATTTATAACGCGGGTGAAGAAGAAGATTAGGATGTACAGTCGAAATGTAGAAATGAAAATGAGCATGGGAGTTGGGACGTCAGGTCGAATTAGAATCGGTAGAGATACACTTTTGAGAGCCAAATATTTTTCCTACATTTCTTGGAATGGATGATTCACTAATTGAAATTACGCCAAAGTGTGAAAATTCATCCACTTTCAGGGAATTCATCTAAAAATAATTAATCACAGAAGGAAGCTGTCTCCTTCCCCCCCTAAATTGGTGAAAGCATCTTTATTACTTTCTCTTTTCTCCCCCCTCAAATCAGACTTGGACAGTTATTGAGAGGTAAGGTACCTTTGGTACTTCGCTTCGTTTGCTGTGTATCGGTCAAGTCATGACATATAAACTAGCCTGCATTACAGTGACGAAGTGTTTTCGTTCCAGTTCTTAGCGTATTGTTGTTTCAATGGTTCCCAACCAATTTTCCCCACCATGAACCCATGAATTTCTCCATCATTCTTTCACTCCCTTTTCTCGTTTCAATTCCATTATACTATTAGTAGTATAGTATGGGTCCAATCAACTGCTGTAATACCGATGGAACAAAACCCAGGAAGGGAAGAGAGGAGACCACGACTAAACTAAACTAAACTCATCCCTTTGATTTATGAACGGTCCATTTAGGTCAAAGTGTAGTAGTAGGAGAAAGCAGGAGAAAGGGCCTGAGAGAGCTTCAACTCTACGGACAATATATAACATTTGTTTTCCACCCTCTTAGGCACCAACAACCTAAACTAAACTAACTTGTGATGTTGGTTTCAGGTTAAGCCAATAGCTAATAGAAAGTGAGGCTACCTAAGTTAACATCATAGACAAAATAAAATTGCCCCCGTTTGTTTCCCATCAGCCTCTTTCACTTTCTCCCTGTCTCACTCTCTACTACTTATACAAGTGTATACTCTACACAAGAACAAAGTGAAATTCTTCCAGAAATAAAATGAGAATTCGAATTGACCGACCAAAAAAAAAAGTACTACAGAGAGAAAAGAAGAGTGAGACCAGGCCAGACCAGACTTTTTTTCTCTAGATGAGAGAGAAATAAATCCCAAAGCCAATATACAAAATTGACCAACCATCCGTAAAACTAAACTCAAGTAAAGTAAACTAAAGTAAACTAAAGCTAATTTAGCTTCTCTTCTTTTCTTCTTTCTCCACCAATTCCAATCGACTTACGCCTTTTGCCTTTTTTTCTCTTGAGCAAAAGCAAAGCAAACTTAAAATCGTCAAAGTTTTTTCCTTCTATCAGTACCACCACCACCACTAATACCAGTAGTACCAATATCGAACTTTGGTTAAGAGAGGAGCAAGTTTTTCTCTCTAATAATATCAAACCACGAAATGACCACTCACCCTGGCCTCTTCTCTCCTTCTTTTTTTAGCAAAAAAGAAGGACCATATCTATAAAAGTAATAGTGCCCGGTCTAGCTTCTAGGTAGTAACAATAATGATATACACAAAAGGGACTGGGTGAAAGTATCCAAGCCGTGGTGAAAGACTTCGTCGAGAAAGAAACAATTGTTACTACCAAGTTTGACTCTTTGACATTGGATTTGGGATTCTTGAGCTCTAGTCACTTGACTCCATCCTCCTCCTGCGGCCACATCACCAACAATTCCATTTACTGATGTATTTGGGTATGGTGAAAGTCCGTATGTAGTAGGTATTATATTATGTTATATACGTTGCAGCATTAAGTATCGTTATTTCTGACGCTGAGCTGTTAAATAAAATAAAGTGAAATGAAACAGACCAGACCCAGCACCCAGAGACTAGAGAGACCATGTGCCAAATTGAATCAAGGAGAGGGGCAGTGGAGAAAGTCCAATTGTGTGTCGGATGGACATGTCCATTTTCATCTTCTCTTCTCTCTCCTCCACGCTTGCTTGTCAGTGTGTGGAATTGAGATGTGAGCTTTTTGTAGACCGAGACACTTTTGAAATCGATGGTATATGGGAATGATAATCGAATTGTGTAGATGATATTAGGGTCAATCATAGCAGGTCAATTTCAAAAAGCAAGGAATGTGAGGCGATAACGCCGAAATGCAAAATTAGTCTTATTATTTTTAATTAAAAGCTGTATGTGTGTGACATCCAGTGCTTAAAACTCTGTAAGTTGACCTGGTTTGTGATTAGGTTGGAACTTCGTTTCAGCTCGTATCAGGAGAATGGTTGAAGGATGCCATAATCCAAACTTACCTGAAAGTTAAGAAAAAGAAGAATAATTAGACATTAGAAATTACAAAAAATGACAAATAATTTAATTGATTTTGTCTACCCTCAATGCTTTATCGTAGTTTAGACCTTTTTCAAACTATAGTCCCATGAAATTGATCCTCTTGGGACTATAGGAAGGATCCTCTTTTCAAAACCTTTATCTTTTTCCCTGATTTTTTTTTCTATCCCGTTTAAGCTCCATGATGGAAGTTAGCACGTTTTTTTCTGCTGCTTTGCACAGGCATATAAAAAAAAGTCAAAAGAGAAAGGAAGGAAGGAGGAGGAAAGTGAAGGAGTAAGTAATACCCACTCATTCTTTTACTACTTTACTTTTCTTTCTTCCTTCCTTCCTTCCTTCCTTCGAGTCGATAATAATAACAAAGAATAAGAAGTCAGAGAGAAATAAAAGAGAGAGGAAAAAGAAAAGAAAGGAATGAAACTGCATTTTCCTTTCTTTTTCTTAATCTCGGAAGGTTTTTATTTTTGCTAGCATCAGAAAGTTAAGTGTTAGAGCTGCTCTGCTGCAAAAGTCAATTTCTTCTTTCTTTTTAGTCTTAAACTACTTCTCGGTTCCTTCCTTCCTTCCTTCCACCCACTCACCTTCCAGGCTAAGCTCTGGGCTACAGTCAAGTCAACCCGACCGTTTCTTTTTTCTCTTTATTTAAGCTACGTTACAATACATTAAATTACATCACATTAAGAAGTATAGGAAAAGAAAGGATAGGCATAGCTTGGAAAACAAATGAAAAGCTAAACGACTTAACTACCTAAAGTAAGAAGCCTATGTTGCTTGTAGAAAGATAAAACAATAAACTCTTTTTTCTTTCCCCCATTTCCATTATGGATTATTATCATCTGACTTTTCTTCACTACAGCCTCTCCACTTTCTAAAAACTAAATCTGTACAGACTAAAAGTGTTCATTCTCTTGTGTTTGCCTTGGCAAGTCAAAAAGTCTTTTAGCAGTTAAGGAAGTGAGCAAAAAAAAGAAGACAAGCAGTCCCAATTGTACAATTAAACTGTTTTTATTTTGTTCAGACAAACATTTTCTTGTCTCTGCTCTTTTCTTTGTGAAAATAAAGTTTTGCGCCGGAGAAGAGGAGAAAGGGTGAAAATGAATGGTACACTTTTCTTTTCTTACTTTTTGAGAAAAAGACACGAGATTTAGTAAATTGGGATGACACTAATTAGGTTGATGAGACTTGGGAGACGAATTGATTTTTACCATCATGTTTAATTTAACGTAGGTCCAAAAATGGACATCTTTTCATGTTGTTTAGTGAGAAATACGATACGAATTTATTTTTTTGGTTCAAACTATTGAAGACAAGCATGATTATCATCATAAATGAAACTGTGTATGGCGAAGCGTTACCTTTTTTTATGATAATGAGCATAATATTCCACATCCTATCAGAACTCTTCTACTTGCTACATCTCACATGTGGGATAGACTTAATTTTTTTCACTATCTGGCGCAATGCGTGAGAGATAAAGCAAAAGAAAGGATGAGGAGAGGGACATGATACAAATAAATGAATCTAAGCGAATGAGTAATTGAATCACATTTTTTCTCGGATTAAGATTACACAGCATTGAATTCGCCCTTCTATAAATCTGGTACGAGGAACATCACCTCCTTTCTTTTGTAGCTGAATTTTCCCTTCTGTCATTTCTCTCTTGTCTCCGATAAAAAAGAAAAGTCTCAATGACAGGAGGAAAGAGAGGAAAGTATCATATTAGATGGAGGAAAAAACTAAAAGAAAAGAAAGAAAAGAGAAAAAATACAAAAGATATGATGAGGAGATTCACAGCGATTGTAGAACATTGCCTGAGACAAATCACATAAATTATTATTTAGCATTAAATATCAAGAACTCTAGCGCCCTAGTATATTTTTGGCATTTATAATTTAATAAAAGATGAATTCGTCTTTTCCTGAGGAAAAAGTTTTAAAACAAGCATCTTTTTCCTGCCCTGTCGCATCTCCACTCTGAATTATTTCTTGCTTTATTTTCTATTCTGTTCAAAGAATCAGAGTTAATAGGAGTGTCAGGGGCAATTGTGTTTTTTGACTTCTGTGATTCTCTGATGATCCGAGAAGAAGAGAAAGAAAGAAATTGAGAGACAAAAATACTTGGGAAAGAAAGAAAGAGAGAAAGAAAGAACATCAAAAAATTTATAATAAAAGAATTGAGTTTGGATCGGACGGATGTATTCAAATCATCAAGAGGAAAATAAAATATCACGTTGCAGAGAGCTGCTCCTCTTGCCTTTCTTTTTTTCTTCTATTTTTGGTATTATATTCCATATGAATTCTGTTCGAGCTTGATTCACAAAAAACCGAATAAGAATAACCCTGTCAAAAGGACAATTTCCCAAACAAAAGTCTCTCTCTCTTCGTTTCAATCCCCACTCACAAATTCACAGAGTGAAGAGACGAGGGGATGACAATACGACTAAATTATAAGGAAGGAAGGAAGGAAGGAAAGCAAATTCATAAATTATGCATGAGACACTTGAATGCGAATTGAGTCAAGGCTCTCATCTTCACTTAACTCAAGTACTATTGACAAATAAATGGAGTGAAAAACACCAATTTTCATTTTTACAAGAGAACAACCCACCACCACCACAACCTTTCCCTTGTGCCTTTCACCAGAGTGAAAGGCAGCAGCCCATCGTGATCCGTTTCCTTTAGAAATTTCTTAAAGTATTTATCCGATTTGTACACCAACCAAATCTTAAAATCAGTTAATTAGTTTTACATGTAGAGCATGTGTTTCACCTTACCCCAACCTACCCACGCCGTAACATTATGATCCTGATTATTATATTCGTAGAAATGGCAGACCACAGGACTGGAACAAGATTGTATTTTCAACCCTAATTGGCTCTGTCACTCAAACAAATCGCATGGCATCACATCACGATCATACATCCAAAGAAAGAGAAAGGGGAGTTAGTGAAAGCCTCTCTTTATATATCCTTGCTAATTTTCATCTTAAATTAACTCCCTAAAATGAGCTTCTCTCTCAATCTCAATACAAACCCATTTCTGGTTTGAAGATCCGAGGTTTGACGTTTTTAATTGAACCGAATTGGAGTTGACGCAGAACGTCTTTATCGTCTATTCAAACCAATCTAATAACAGTAACATATAACTACTTGGCAGTTACTTACATATCTATAATTTTTTTTATTTAACAGCAATTCGTATTATATGACGTCCAAATCTTCCAAATTCAACTTTCTCCTGTAGAACATTCCGTTTATCTTCTTAGTGTCAAATGTCTTGCTAAATAAGGTACTTTTCACTTAATGCCCTCTTCTCTGCATCATTGATAAGTTGACTCTCTTTTGTGACTTATAAAGACGATCTGAATTCAAATCGATACAAGAGTGTGAAATTAAATGAGATTACTACGTTTCTATTTGGCCACCTTCTCTGTTGCTCTTATACAAGCTAGTCTCTATAATCTCATTGTGTTCCACTCTTCTGTCCGTTAAAACATGCAAGAATTAGTCGGCAATCAGAATGGAAGAGTAGGAGAATGAATGAGAGAGAATAGCTTTAGCTGATTTTATAGAGAATGAGAAAAGGGGTAAAAGAAGAGTGAAAGAAGAAGAAGAGAAAGCACGTTTAAATCCAGTCTAACCCTAGTTGAGGATTAAATTCAATCCTATTCAGTCTTTGAGATTATGTAAGTCTCGCTCCCTCCCTGAGAGAGAAGAGAATATCTAAAATCTTAGTCTTTAGCAGTCGTTCTTCTTAATGTGCCTCTCATTCAATTCACTTTCACTTCCTTCAACCTGCCTCCCTTCCTCTACACAGTTTTTGGGGAAAGCACCCACTAAACGTCTTAAATGGCTGAGGAATGTGATGGGACGACGGGAGAGTGAAGTTAGACATTATTATATTGTGACGGTAACTATAACCGTTAAAATCCACATTACCACCAACCCAAACCCACTCTTCTATAACCCACCGAGGAAGTGACTGACGTTCATTCCTTGGGACTCTAAACTTCAACTTTACAAAACTCACTTAAACCTCAAGGAATTATCATTGTACGAGAGGAGTATTATTGCAAACGATATGTCCAGTTCCGGATACTTTAACTTTAATGCATCCTCATGCAGTTCTTATAAGAGGCCATCAGAGTAAATTATCTTTAGACGATGTCATGCTGGAAAAACTGGGGGGTTGTCGTCAACCATTGTTGAACTGGACTAAGGCGTTAGTAATGATTGTCCAACGGAGAAAGTGAAAATTATGAGGCTGAAACTTGAGCGCCTAAAACATTTGAGTCATCTTAAATAAATTTAGTTTGCAGATTCCTCCAGTGCTCTCCAGGTTCGTACAATGGCAATTACTGCATTGTTTACCTACACCACGGAGCAGTTTAAATTTTAATGCCAATTTAAAAAGTGTGCTTAAGAGAAAGAGGCGTGGGGTGGGATAAAAGTTGGCGAAGAAAGGTCTGAGGGAGGAAGGAAAGGGTGAAAATTAAGTTTGGTTTACTTTTGTTTATTACACAGACTCGGAGGAGAAAAGCAATGAATGAATGAGGCAATGAAATGAAGAAGGAAACTAAAAGGAATGAATGGTGGAATTGTATACTAACTAAAGAAGCATAAAGTGGACCAAATAAATAGCAGCATAAGAGAGAAGGAGAAGAAGGAAGGAAATGAAGAGGACTGCAGAATAGTTTACTTGATTTGATGGTGAAATAAAGTAAAAGTAAATGAGGATCGTAAAATAAACCCCAAATAGTCAAAACAGTTCTGTTCTCTGTTTCCTAAATGCAATGTAAAGTAATGGTCTTCCTAATTCAAATGAACCTTAGGCTCAACTCAGCACCCAAACAAACAAAGACACCACCGGACGGACACTCCCTATGTCATTCGGTGTGAAGTGAAAGTCGCCCCATTGTGAAGAACATATCATCCATAATTTAAGTTTTTAGCTCAAAAATTAAAAAGTAGAATCGTTTAAAATTTGAAGGAATCTATGTCTGTCTGACTGTGTAGTGTTTACTTTATTGTCGAAGGAAAGGAGTCGTTAAATTTATTTATTTTGCGAAAGAAAGAACTAAAATCTTATGAGATTCGTGTACAAACTTCTAATAAGAATATGAAGGGATGATGGGATATCTAAATTCTTCTTTCCAGAATGCAATAAAATATTTTTTTTTTTGAAAAAGCAAACAACCTTTTTTTACGAGTCTGAAGGTGGTAACGAAATGAGCAATAAAAATAGCACATTCATTTATTTGCACACTCCTCCTAGACGGGAGTGCAAAATAAATATAATGAGATTTACCCTACGCAAAAAGAAAGAATCTTTAAAAAATCCTGACATTTTCTCCCCTTCGGAGAGGACATGCTTGCTAAAAAAAACCATCAGCTCGAGAGAAGTAATTAAAATCCAATTACATCGGAAACGATATGACATAAATGTTTCCCCCTACTACTATCTACCACCCTATAAAAACTGAACATCGGCAGATTGAATTATGGTTAGGAAAAGAACCGAATAACAATCTAGGCCATTCAAAAAATGCTTTCTAATTCACATTATGACTTGGTTCCTCAAATAGGCAATAAGTGTGAAAGCAATAAGAGATGACACAGCAGAACAGTTAACAATCCTCCGATGATGATGATGAAAATGAATATCCTGTACAGACGTATGAGTAATGCAAAATCAAGTTTTATTTTTGTCCTTCTTCGGAAAGAAAAAAAAGTACCTACGCTTCCTCCCTTTTCCCTTCATCAGGATGGATAATCCAACACCGTATAAAAGTAAAACCATAAAGCATGAAGTTTTAATGTGCAATACCGTATCGAGGAGGGACATGTATGTATATACTTTTGAGAGAACCCCCCTCACAAAAACCGATCCTAGAAATAGCCTTTTATATTTCAATTTGAAAAAGTCATATACCCACGTTACCCTTGTTGAATGAAAGGAAAAAAAAATTCACCCCCTCTCATTTCAACCTGAACTGCGAACTGAACCTGAACCTACCCCTACTCCCTACATCATCATATCTTCTCTCATTATGAGTGTGTGTGTGCTATTATTACTGGAACTCTTAAACTAAAACCAAACCACCTTCTCTCATGAAATGAAAGCACAAGTACCACACATCCAACATCCCTACAAAAATGATCTAGAAAGTAGAAAGTAGCAAGCAACACATACTAAATTGTACGGCTCGATGCAGATGTCCGCAACCTATAACAGCGTTGCACTTTGAGTAGTGGGACTAATTCCATCCATTTTACCTTTGTAGAAAGAAAGCGTGGCTTTTCGTTATGCAGGAGGATGGTTTAGTTGTTAAAAATCTTTAATAGCGTCTCTGCAATGCAACAATTCTTGTACTTGTTTATTCGGTTCTTTCGGTCGGTGGTGGTGGGTAGTACGTGTATGAGAAGGACCGTCCGCCGGTCGACAGCTGCCAGATGCCAACCGTGAAGTATTATTATTTGTATCTATCTATCTTCTAACGTATCACACATATAATGGAAATGGTAAAGGAAAAGTAGTAACCGACTTCATCTCATTTGATCTTGCTTCTCTTCTCCCTCTCTGCTTCGGCCTTGGTTAAAATTCTAAAGACTAAAACTGGTTAAAAACAAGTTGCTGCTGGCTCCTACTTGGAATTCTACAAAAATGCATCAATTCAATTCTATTCTATTCCAATCACCCTACCTTACTTTCCATACCTTCCTCACCTTGCACTACAATTTTCAATAACAACAACAGCATACGGTTTCTTCAACATCAACAAAAATCCATCATCATCATTGTTCCCTTCAAAAAGACATTTTCTGCATGTCTGTCTACCTGAAATAATGCTGGAGAAGAAGGAAGGAAATCCCTTCTTTCTGGAAAGGGATAACCGGTATCATAAGGGAACCGTTGTAGGGGAAGAAGGACAGGTATATAGAAAAGTGTTGACCACCCCAAGGTTCTTGGTCTAATTGTAATTTGTACTAACACCTCAATTTACCTCAACTCATTCTCCTTTTAACCCTTCTTTCTTTCTTTCTTTCTTTGATAAAGTAGTAGACAGAGACAAGAAGCCGACCTCATTTATTTATTCAACTGGAAAAAACTGTCCTGTCATCTTTCCCTCTCCTGTCTGTAACCTACATTCTCCAGCTTTCTCCTCGCAGTTTAAAATAAAAGAAAAGAGGAAAGATGACCCAAAGCAAAAAGATGAAATGGCAAAATAAAAGAAGCAGGGGCACACGACAAACTTCAAAGCTGTGAAGGCCTTCGACGGCTTAACAACGTTACTCATACTATTTGAACTTTTAAAACTGAAACTTTTAGACCAACCACTTTATGGCGTGGAAATCAACAATTCATCATGCATTAGATAGAAATTCAAAATCAATAGCGTCACACCATAATTTACAATAGATGGATAAGCATCATCTTTATCTTCTGTAAAATCTTTATAAAAAAGTTTAACCTCCAATTCTCCTTCATTTCACCCCGTTACATCCGCTAGCTAACTAACGACGTTTTAGCTGGAAAAAATGAGGGAAACTTTATAGAATGAATGAATGTCAAATGTTTGCATGATGATGCTTGCTTAAAAACTGCACTGTGTAGAACAATTGCTACAATTCCCTCTTTTTTTTCAATTCCATATGCATGAAACCTACACAGACTGCATAAATGAGAAGATGAAGAAACCTCTTAAAATGTGTAAGGTTTCTTATTATTGACGGTGAGAGATTCAGTTCAATTCTCAATTCAGGTAAGAAGATAATCGAAAAAAGAGGTAAGGTTTTAGTTGATGGAGGAAAAAGAGCAGATGGTCCAGCAGAAGAGGTTAGTTTTTCATCATCCTTGATCTTACAACTTTTCTTAACGGGCCCTGTCTTTTACTTCTTGATGTAATCTTTCACTGCATCATGAATCGAATTTTGTTGTTTGGTTCTTGTCATCATCATCGACATCGACACTGTTGCCATTATCAGGAATAATTAAGCAATGTTTCTTAAACATCGGAGGTTGAAAGAATGCACGTGTCCCTCACGCACCCACTACAATTAATTGGTAATTCAATGCGCTTTTGACAAGATACACAACATCTCCAGTCCTGATCTTTGGTATTTTTCCCAATTTCTTCTTGGACGTAATTATCAAAGCCTACTCCTGCCTGAACAGGACATGGCCTTTTTTTACACATTTTTATTTATTTTTAGTAATGAAACCAGACACGACAAGACAACAACACGAACTGGTCCAAGAAGAGAATCCTTTACGTTAGTTTCTGTATTGGAGAAAGCAAAAGAAAGAAATGAACAGTTTAACTGGAATTATATCGTCATTTTCCTCGGCAAAATAAGAAACCAGTAACGAACTAATGGAGCTAAAGAAGGAGGACTGTGTGTGTGTGTCATGTATTAACTTCATTTCATTGCTTTTAACAAAAGCCACACAAGCTAAAGTTGGAGAGATCATTAAGATTTTTTTTGTGCAAGTTCTTTCACTCTCTTTTTTGTAAGACAACTACATCGCATGGTCCAACCAACGTCTTTTGAAAGACAGCAATAATATCTCTCTCCTCGAAAATTGAACGTATAAAATCCGAGAATATCTGTACGCAGTGATGGTGGCTGATGGTGATCATTTCTTTCTTTCTTTCTTGTAAGCAAACACTTTAGCCACAGCCTTTCACGGTACATTAACAAATCCATCATTTCTAATTAAAATTTTTGCTTTTTGTATACGAACTGCCTTTGCAATGACAAGTATGTATAAGGACCAACAACCTCATCTCTCTATCTATCTGATACAAAGAAACCGAGATATCAAATGACATTCTGCGTTTAGACAATTTACCGTCGTGGCATCTAGGTATGTATTTATAAATAGGTCTGGATGAGGAGGAAAAAGGAGAAGATGACATGAGTTTCATTCAACTGAGATTGAAGGATTAAAAAAGTGGGTTTATGAAAATTAATTTTAAAAAGTGATGTGTGTTATGCCGTTATAATGAATAAATTACATGTGTACAAAGATAGTATTGACGTCGTGTGTGTTATTGCGGATCCAATCTGTTCCTCATTCCTCAGAGACAAAAGTGACATTGTACTTTTACAATTAAAAAAATGACCATCACACATTTTGCACACGTTCCACACCATTCAATGCTTTACCCGGGTTGTTTTACACCAGCTTACAGGTTTATTGTTTCCATAAAGGTCGGCATGTCCCTAAATCCGGTCATCCTTAAATTGACCCCAGAAAAGGCCATACGGACACCTCTTTACATAAACTCAGGACGAAGAGAAAGCGGCAACCATTCACGACCTAAAGCTTCTTCCTCCACCACTTACGCCTTGTATCTATATAGGTAAAAGTATAGTGGTGGTGTGGGTTTTGGCTTGGCGACAGGAAAGCGACAGGGGACAAATTCGATGTCTTAACTCAAACTTTCAAAACTACCGGACGACCAAAAGCCTCTATAGGCTTGGAGATACATACGTACAGTGAAGTAAAGTGGAGTGGAAGTAAAACGCAAAGGAAGGAAAAGGATGATATTTCGACTGTCGTAATTTACCCGGTGACACTTTTAATAAAAGTCATAACAAGCAATGGGCGGCTATAAACTCTCATTTATTTACCAGTCAAGTCAAAATCAACTCGACAAAACTAAAACTAGTAAAACCTACTACACGGATCCTTCAGAGAGTACAGAGTATTTGTGTATGTGTAAGAGAGCTAAAGAGTTGTTTTAAATTAACGATAATTATTATTACTTGGAGCATTATTAATGCAATATTCTTATACCCACAGAACTGAATTATGCTCTTAGTCGTCATTCATGTTCAATGAGACTGAACAATTTTAATTTTCCCTAAAAAATTTCATACAAAAAGTTCTTTTGAGAAACCCCGAGAATTCGCATATTCCGAATAAATAAATACATGAAAAAGTAAAGTGTGGAATGTGGGCAAGAAGAAAAAAAGAAAGAAAGTGCTCGACCTGTCTAATGGATATACACACACATTTCGTGCAATCTTTCTGAAAATAAAATTTTCGCCTCTTCTTCTAACAGAAAAAAGCGCACATTTCTTTTTACAAGTCAAGTGGAGTAAAGTAAAGTAATGTCACATCGTCATTTCTTAAAAAGCAACAAGATATGATGCATGATCATCCGGTTTTTCCCACAAATCCTTATCCTCCCCTTTTTTCCCATTCACACATACATCATACATCAAAAAGCCTTCTTGCTATTATTTATCCTTTCACTAAGGAAGGAAGGAAGGAAGTAAAAGTTCCTCCTTTTCCTTCTTGATCTTTTTGTACCGTCTGACCGAACTGACATTGCAATTTTTATGCATGTCTAATGCAAAAGTACAAAGTAAATGTACATCTCCATTTTTTCTTCTCGTTTTGAAAAATCAGCCCAAAAATTCCAAAGTTTGAAGTCTTAACTTTAAAATTGTAGCAGGAATAAAATATAGATGTGCGTCATAAATCATTGGAATTAATCGCATGTAGCCAAGCCAGAGGAATCGGAATCGGATGATGTGTATTGGTTGGTTGAATTTGATTTTGCTTTTCTCGCTTGGACGGAGAGTGTATACAGAATTAGAGTAGTATGACCTGTCAAATTTAGTGAAGACCGTAAATTTTAAATATTCTCAGATAAATGAGCGACACAAACACGAAAAAGACATTTCCTCTTCTTGGCAACTTTTTTGCATGAATAAATGTTGAGTTGAGGATCGGATCTCTTTTTTGAGATTTAGATATTTTTTGGAATGATTCTGAGTTGTCCTAAACCATTTTACCAGTTCTCTTCTCTTATAAAAGATAGTCTAAAAGTTGTTAGTTAATAAACTAATGGCACACTTAGGAGTACATGACATAGACTGAGGATAAATATTTTGTCGCTTCATTTCCATTTGTACTACTGACATTTATCTGCCAACTTACAACATCTTTTTACATTTCGGCTTTTGCTTCTTTAGACTTCAACTTTAACCTTTTTGATATGGGATTTTATGATTTCATTTGCAACCATTTTTTCGAATATTTTTTTCACTCGTTCTTGGAAAATACGAAGAGAAGAATCAATACGAATAATTTTTAGTCTTTATACTTTTGGACTCATCAAAGTCTTTCCTTTACCCACATGTAATACAAACCTGTATTATTTTAGTAACCCGAAGTAAACATTTTACGGCGGTTAATCTATTTTTTTAATAGAGTCGTGGATAAAGACATTAAGTTTAAAATGTTACAGTGTTTTTAAGGATTTGCAAAAATGGTCATCTCAACCAACAAAATTAATCCCTTCTTTTGGCATTTCAATTTAGGATTTTAGTTTAGCTCAGTAGAAGTTTGGTTTAGTTTAGGACAACTTGCTGATCACTGCAGATAAAAAAAAAGTTTATTTATTTACTCTTAAGCCAAAAAGATAATACCAAATAGATTACTGTTGGATGATGATGATGGTGTGACGTTGTGATTATATAATGAAATGCATCTTTCTCATCATTCGATGAACCATGCTACATGTGAGGTAAGGTAGATGAGAGAATAGGAGAAAAGCAACCAAATAATAAACCAACTTCATTCTTGATTCTGCATAATATCTTCTTCTCTCTATCTTATAAA
The DNA here is from genome assembly GCA_034696445.1 of Isotomiella minor. Taxonomy (NCBI): domain Eukaryota; kingdom Metazoa; phylum Arthropoda; class Collembola; order Entomobryomorpha; family Isotomidae; genus Isotomiella; species Isotomiella minor. The sequence continues at coordinate 4,185 of JAQIWU010000972.1, read as the reverse complement.
TATACATACTATGATTTAAGGAACAGATGGTCTAAATTTTTAACAACTCCTCACATCACATCATTACGTAAAGGCAACATTGACCGTCGTTAAAAAAAAGTCTTCGTCCAAGCTAAAGCTATTATACCAGAGAGTGTATAGAATCGAGGGATAATTTATTCTCCGTTAATTTCAAAGAAGCAAATAAAAGCAGCCAATTTTTAGTCACATTTTAAAATTGCAGAGAAGATTACATTACAACTAACAACATCACATGCATGACCATTCGTAAAATGTGAATGCATGCATGTTCGAGCACATTAAAAAACCTTGAGGGGATCGATCAGAGAATAGAATAGACTATAGTGGACAGGACACACACACACCAACCAACCAGTCTCTAAATGAAGTGAAATGATAATGGCACACCTGAATGAGATGAAATGAAAACCATTTTGGTGAACAAGTTGTTAATAATTTTTATAATCAAGTAATGAAAGGTTTTGGATGAAGATGAAGAAGCAACAGTTTCTTCATTTTGCATGCATGCAACTTTTTTGTAATGGAGAAAGCAGCCTAATTTACAAACCTGTGCTGCTGCTGCGAAAATAAGGTCGAAGGTGGCTGCCGTGACGTTCACGGCAGAGGATAGTCCCAATTGTCCCAAGCTATCGAGGAGGGGTGGGCCAGAGGATCCTCCTCCCAAAATGGCCCCATTTCCATTCACATTTATGACGCCACTACCCTCATTATTTCCCATGACTGAATGTATGTGGAGTCCATCTCCATTGTGGTGGGGTCCCCCGTTTGACGACGACCCGTCGTGGAGGGAATGACTTAAATTTTGTAAACTTTGATGGACGTTTTGCTGCACGTTTTGCAACTGGTGGAAGAGCATCGTCGCAGCGGACGAGGTGGTTGTGGGAGGAGGAGGGGGAGGGGTATGACTTATTTCCTGATTTAGATTCTGATGATGATGATGGTGGTGATTCATCTGAGAAGAAAGTTCAGCAATTTTCTTCCTATCCAACTCTGGTAGTCCTCCTCCTCCCAGCCTAATCATGTTCACCATTTCCATTTCCTCCTTTCCAAAAGGAGATGATGTCAAGAACTTGGTTCGGACATGAATAGTTGCCTCATTGTCATTATCTTCTCCGTAAACTCATTAAACCCAAAAAACTAACCACCATCAACAAACCAAGACTTAACCAAACCACCCTCACTTGACTTGACTTCCTCTCACCGGATGTAGGATCTTCTCCAGGATGACAAGACAAGAGACAAGGAGAGGGAATGATTATTATGTGGAGTCACCACTTTTCTTCTTCTTCAACATCACATCTACATTCGCTTTTAAAAATAATTTTTGTAGACGATGATGGTCTGCTTCCTTAAGTCCCTTGTGGCTAGTTTATCACTTGCGATGTTTAAAAACCACCCTCTCTCTTGAGATTTTGATAAGCAGTTCCTAAATTGTCCGTCCTTTTACACGACAATAATGAACAAGTTGAGCTTAAACTGTGTTTGACACCATAGGCAATTTAATTACTCACAGAGTTATCATGTCGTCAATCAGACACGTGACGTTTTCGTGTATCTTACAACTTGGGTAATTTAATTTTTATTGCATTGAATTTAAAACCTTCCAGTTGTGGGCCTCACTTAAAGTTCAAAATATTCACCTGTGTGTGTGTGTGTGTGTTATACAATACTGTTGAGCTTGGATGGATAAGATAGTATAAAAATGAGATAACTTTATTGCATTGTCTGACTGATTGTCACACCAAATCAAAAATCGTTCGAGTTATATCGATTAATCGATTGCTATAATGATTTTACAGTATCTCTCCTTTTATGACACTTGTGAGGATGATTGCACAATAAAAGTTTAACAAGTTTAAAAAGCAAGAACGAACAAGAACGCCGAACTAAAAATTTAATTTTTAGACCTCAAAAAATTAATTTCGGCGCTACAGTTTTTAACCGAAATACACGACCCCGGGAGACACACACACATGCAACAAACTTTTGACTGAGTCGAGACTGTATGAAATGAAATAAAGATCACATCACATCACCATTCATCCATCTTCCATCCACCTCTCTCAAAGGGACCCCTCTCCTTTTGCCTGAGTACTCCATGTCCATGCAATGAAAAGAGCACAGGAATATAATATATCCGAAAAGCTTTGGATTTATTATAGGCTGGAGAGTGAGGGTATATCAGCTTAATTTTTATTTTTATTCTTAAAGGGATGGAAACAGGGAAGCCCTTTCCTCTGAAGTATACTCTTCAAAACCTGGCATGGTTTGGTTTACATTAGGAACATCCTGCCGAGAGAGTAGGTATACACATTTAAAGAGTTGGCTTGCTTGCTGCAACAACTCGCTGCACTTTTCTCTCTTTGAAACACGGTAGTAGGGAACCCTAAAAAGCTCTGTTGCATTGCTGGAACACGACGAAACCTGCGGAACATGATTTTGTATATCATGGAACGGGTTTTTCTCTCCTACCGAACCTTGTCTCTGGTTTTTATTATGCTTTATGTTTTTAAGCCCTTTCCTACCCTTAAAAAATAAGACTCAATAGATACGGGTAGATACCTAGATGCATTATTATTACCAACAGTGGTTGGTTATAAATGAAAGCAAAGTATAAAGGAAAGGGGTTGAAGGAAATTGATGATTTTAAGTTTGAACTACTACTGGAACTACTGAACCAAAGATGAACAAAACATTTGAGCTGATTTTCCAACCAGGTTTTAAAGTACTCTTCCCTCTGGCCCTTGCACACTTTTCTATAAAAACCAGTTAATCTACCTCCACTTTTAATAAATCTGACTTCGTTTAATGGTCCAACAATTGCCCAGAAATCCAGCATGTTGCATTCGATTTGGGATTCGATTTGGGAGAAAAAAAATAAAACCTAATCAAAATTAAATGTACGCCAAATTCCAACATTGGCGTACTAAAGTCACCTTCATTTGGTTTCCTCCTCACCCCTTCACCTTTAGTCTTCCACCTATTATTATTATTGTTATTATCATCATCAGTGCAAAAAGAGAAAGTATAACTAATAACAAACAAAGTAAACTAACTAAAGTTATTGAAACAAATCTACTCATCCATCCATTCATCCATCAGCCTTTCCTTCCAGTGAAGCATTACTAAATTAATTCATCTTTCATGACTCTCCGCTTTCATCTCTCTATTTGCTCTTCCTTCCTTTACTTTACTTTCTCCTTTCGGTTTTACTTTCACAAAGCTCTTCAGCTTCAGCTTCCAAAGCATATCTTTTTGTGATTCCCAAAAACTTACTCCTTTCCCTCTCTTCTCACTTCATTTTAGCTTGGTTTTTGGTGGGGTGAAAGTCATGTTTAGATAGTTTAACTTCCAACTACTCAGCAGAAGAACAAAGTGAAGTAACTTTCTAAATATCTAGAAACCTGAAGTATAATTTAATTTTCGGAACAAAGAAGTAAACAACTGCATGAGTAATTGATTCGCTTTTAGAAATATCCCAAAGGTGAGACAGAGAGAAAGTCGAAAGGGAAAGTAGGATTAAGCAATCAATATATCATTGAACAAAGGCAAATTGGTGATTGCAGGAAAATGAAACTTTGAAATTTTTTCAACCTTAAAAAAATACTATTTGGCGTCGCATTTAGCTGACGAATTGGATTTGAATATCCTTCATGTTTTGTCAAAACTTATGCCAAGTATATCCTCCGTAAGAAACTTGATTTTCTCGTTTTTTTCTATTCAATTCCCTTTTCTCAAGTCCCCCAACTCACCTCTCAATGTACTTTTTCACTCTCATATGAGCAAGAAGTTCACAAAGGCCCATCCTCTCTGCAACTTCCGCTTTGCTCTTTCTTGTCCATATTCATTCACTTTTTCTTCCAAAAAGGGTGCAAATAGTACAAGACTTGGATGGTCTAACTACAGTACATACATATGAAATTTTAAAAAGGCTCTCTTACAAAAAGTGAACACTGGCATACATGTTTTTTCCTATGCTACATCCTCCTCCCCCTCCTTTCCTTCTTTAAGAAATGTGAAACATGAAACTTTTACAAAGAAAGAAAGGAAAAAAGAGTTGTTATATGTGACCCCCAAACCAACCCTTGGCATCTTCCGGACGGACCGCAACCAACCGACCAAATGCAAACCATCCAAAAATCATGCAGCATTTCTTTCCCTCGA